>PTEX01000013.1:2805179-2869090 GCA_003342815.1 Eudromia elegans
CCGCCTGCCGCCGCTGCGAGGCCCGCGGCCGCTCCGCGCTGCGCCGCGAGCGGGCGGCGCTGCCAGCAGATAACATCGCGGCCGCGCCGCCGCGGGGACGCTTATAAGCGCTGCCCGCCCCACGTGCTCGCGCCGCGGAGCGACGTGACGCGGGGGCGCGGAGCGGAGCGGGGGCTCCCGCCGCGGCCGCGACCGCCCCGGCGCTGCCCCCCGGCGAGGCGAGGCGGCGGCGGGGGGTGGCGGGGAAGGAGGCACCTCGCGCCTGCCAGCCCTCGGTGCCTTCTTCCTCCTATTTTTCCTCTCTCTTTCTTTCTTTTTTTTTTTTTTTTTTTTTTCCTTTTCTCTCTCACTCTTTTTTCTTAAGCCTTTCATGTTGCTCGCACCTATTATTAAGGTACTGGGCCAAACACCACCCTAGCCGTACAGGAAGAAGGAGCTGCCTTGCTCACACGCCTCACAAAAAGCGCCTGGTGTACAGGGGCAGAGAGGGAGGGCACCTGGGCCTCGCTCCGGGACTTACTGCCCAGGGGGTTTGAGCAGCCCTCCCGCCTCCCCTCGCACCCACCGCCGGGACCCGAGCTCTGCTCCTGCCGCGGGGCTGCAGGGGCGGCCTCAGCTGCACTTGACGGAGCTGCTCCAGCCCCGCGCTCCCCGCGCCTGCGATTCAGTTTTTCCGCTACCTCTTCTGGCCACAGGAAACATCACAGTCTCAAACAGTTGCCTTATCCAGCGCATGTCTAAGGGGAATGTCTCATACTTGGACCTCAAGGAGGACAGCCTCCCACCCCTTCCCTAGAAAAACTACCGTCTACTAGACATCCCTCCACTTGATGCCACAAGGCTTTCCTTGCACAGGCCCTTTATCAGTGACTTCATAAAATCAACACTGACTTCATACAACGATCAAGTGGCCTTTTTCCCTACCCTCACCAATTTAGTCCCTAAATTCCCCTCAGAAGGAAGCTGTCACAGTCCTCAGTCAACAGGTGGAGATGCAGAAGGAGATTCAAAGCACGGGCTCCATTAGCGGCGAGGCTGTTTCTGAAGAACCTCTTCTGAAGAGCACGTGCCCGCAGGATGCACCAAGGCGGCGGTCTCAGGGCACAGGCACTCGGGAGCCACGCTCAGCCCTCTGCTCACAAATACAGACACAACTGAGCTGATACCCTCCCGGATGCGAGAGCCAGTGATGCGCTCCATTTAAATCTAGGGATTCTGCAAGAGCAGATTAAGCATCCGTGCCACAACACCACCTTTAACGGCCAAGTGTGTCAACGTCCTGCTCCTCCTGGCGGATTTCACTCAGGCAGCAGTGCATCCGTACGAAGCCAGGGGACGCTTCCTTGAGCTGTGATGTCTCACGGCTCCACTCACCTGGATACGCAGCCGAGGAACTCACACGGTACCATGACCACAAATAACTGCAAAAAAGCGTCATTAAATTACTTCCTCCAAAACCCTAGCGCTGAAGCCATGAAGAAAGGTCATATACTCCATGCTCGGCCTCAGCCCCTGGCCCTGGGTGACTTGACTGTTGTTAATGTGCTGCCCATCAGTGGCCTGGGGAGCTTCGGAGCATGCCAGGGACAGCAGGTCACCCTGCTTCTGCAAGGGCCCAGCACAGGGGTGACAGCTCAGGAGAGCGGTGTGGAGCTAGTGTTGTCAGAAAGCGGCTGTTTTGAAGCTTTAAAGGAGTATTCCTATGCCAGTTTGCAAGGAACCGCAAACATCACAGCATCTCATTGGTGCCCAAATCAAGGCAACCCTTCCCCAGGGGCTGCTGAAACCCTGGTGTCTTCCATGGGCGGGCAGCACACACAGCAGGATGCGTTCTGCAGGAACCCACCGCACAAGCTGCCGGGGTCCAGGTGACAGAGAGGCTCCCAGACTGGATGCAAAAGGTTTCTGAGGCTCTCCCCAGTTTGGCAATGCGTTCCCCGGATTTTCCCAAACCCTAGGAAAAGGCTGCTGCCGCTCTCACGCGAGCGGGCAAGGCTGCTGCCTGCCTGGCTCCACAAACACAGCGAGGCAGCACCAGGGCTCGAGCCCAGCCTTGCCCCACCACCGGCACAAACCTAGGTCCCTTGAAGTTTGCTTCAGCATCAGGGTGATGTTTTTTCCACGCAGAGGTTCCTGGGAAGCCCAGCCTAGGCTTCCCCCTCGGGAAAGCCCAGATGCAGCCACCCAAGATGGAACTGGAAAAGTATCTGGAACACATACATCACGATATGCCCGATCTTATTTCCAAGAATCCCTCCTCCACACGAGCCTTGTTTCAGCCATAAAGCTGCACTCTCAATCGGTGACATTTTTACCTTCATAAAGATGCTGATTTTTGATCAAAAACTACAACAAACCATGTTCATTGTTCAAAAAAGGGTCAATGGCCTTCTGTACAGGTAATTTGACTTCTACGTGATATATGAATATTGAAAATGAAAACTAACTGACCTCATATTTTATTCTTATTTTTATTTATTTTGAAATAGTTTGTATTTAATACACCTATTAGCATTTAAAGCTGCTGGGATTGTCAGACAGTAAAATTTAACTAAACTTATATCTTTATGAAACAGACTCAACCTACACGGCCATTATTGAAAGACTTGTGACTAAAAAAAAAAAAGTAGGAATTGGTCCTTATGTACAGTGAGAGAACAGAACTTACCTGTTCTTGAGCTTTCAACTCAATACAATACTGTCTTTTTATATATTTTTTTTTTTAATAAATAGTAACTGTTTATTACAGAAACAGGGACACCTGGAAAGTTACTTCACTAAACTTAAAGGTTTTGTGTTTCCTATTAACTTAAAAATTACGTGGTCGGGATTTTACAATTTGTGGTTTCTTTTTAGACTGTTTTGGTTATACGCGAATGTGCCGCGTGAAATACAAAGGCAACGATCTTCCTAAAGTTGCTGACGACCAGGTCATTAAGTAAGGTGGCCGCCCACGTTCCATAAACCGAAGAACACTGTTGGAAGAGGAATAGCCTTTGGCAGCCAGGAGGTGACTTTCCCAAACTTGCACGCCGGTGACGAGCGCAGGACGGCTGCACAAGTAATTCTTCGTGGCACACGCAGGAGTCGGCAGCAGCCACCGCGGTCACGCAGAACCTCGCGTGTTCTGACGCAGGGTGCGAGTCACACGTGTTTGAATTCTCCTTTTTACAACAGCAACACACGAACGTTCAATCTGCAGAGCTGAGGTGGCACTTAATAAAGGTGGGGCAAGGTGGGGATGACAAATAATGGAAAGCTGCGGTATACACAATAATAAACTCCTCCATTTTACTGTTTATTATCTTTAGTCGAGTAGAAGTCCATACTTACGTGCTCTACATGTCGTTACTGTGCACACAAAGGCCAGGATGAATCTGAGAGCAAATCCTGCTGATTGCACTAACGCAAGCAGCCCCGTTGCCACTAGGATTGCATCTCAAAGCACCACCACCCTCTCCTGCAACACGCATATTCCAGGAGATAATGGTTCCTTTCTAACACGTGTTGTTCAGCGTGCAAGACTGCTGTCCGTATACACACACACATTTACACGTAACTACCCGCCAGCCTCACAGATCAAAGGCACTCTTCTGCTTCTTTTTGTACCACTTGCTGTGGACCCCATTCATGCAAAATGGATTCAGTAACTTCAGCAGAAAGCAGGTACAAGAGAACAGTCAATAGGATGCAACCCCCCAAAAACCCCATGCAGGAGTCACTTCTGTTGTGTTAGGGAATGTCCCCTTAGGGAAAGTCCGCCAAAGATAGGAGAAACTCCAAGAATAGAACAGAGTGTGACCATTACTCTGTATTTCACTTCTGCTGCTGCTAGCCACATATCACATGGCTTGAGTTTGACAGTCCATAAAATAGCCTTCCTGTAGTAAACTCATCCATTCTTCCCCAAGAATAACACAGGGTATTAGGAGTTGTAAGGAATTAATAAAAAGATAGTGGCCTAAACATTTTATCCTAAGCGTACACATACATATTTGTTTTAAGCAAAGCATGCACACATCAGTGCTGCACACAAAGGAGGTTTTTTTTGTCCTCAAAGCCAATTCACATCTTCAAATCAGTCACGACACAAGTTTTGACAACAATTTAGTGAATGTCAGAAGTTCCTCCCATGGTTACACCTTCCAGTCCAGGGTGGAGGGGAGGGCATTCCTTAATCCTAGCACCTGCTGCTTTAATCACCCCAGGAAATCCTGTTTCCACTCAAGTCATTCTTACTGACTTGAGTGGAAACTTCGCTACTTACTTGGCTGTAAGTATCAAGGGAGGAAAATGACCAAGCTCACTAACTAAAAACTTTAAAAAAGGAGAAATGTAAGTGCCTCCGAGTATGCAACATAGGGGCTTGATATCTACTTTCAGCAAGAATGCCCAATTAAAGAGAGTAGAATAAAAGTCAACCCTTTAATCTCAATGTTTGAACTCCTGACCTTCACCTCTATCTCAGTACCACTGTACGGCTGTTATGTGCTATTTTTGACCTGCTCAGTGATAATTTGAGTTATGCTTCAATAAGTATCACCCAAATTATATTTGAAATGTTGCATTTCTTATAGAACATCTACCGGTACTTGATCAGCAAATAAATATTATGCAACTCCAGCTGGAATACCCTTCCAGAAGATCACACATCCAGCAAAATTAAATGACAGTGACTTCAAAAAATGGACTAGCAGTAATATAATGCCTGAAACCATATTCTGTCTTGCAAAACTAATGAACAACAAAGAAGACAACCCTGAGACCAGGTCCTGGCTTCTTCACAATCTGCTGGTACAGGCTAGGGAAAAGAGGAAAAAAAACAAGTTAAAGTTGCTTCAGAAATGTTTTCATGTTTTTTAAGCAACACATGTTTGAGATAATCCTAGGGAGTTTAAAAATGCATCTGATTGTTTTATATTACCTCAGGGGAAAAGAAACCCTCTACATGCAATATTAAAGCTTTGTGCTGCATTTACAAAACCACTTCTGGAGAAAGGCTTTGTATTTCCTCTCTCTCTTCTCCCAGCCTTACATATTTTGAAATCTCCTTTCTACATCAGGCTATTGCAATCAATGGAAGTGTTATTCTTGCATGGCTGATGGCATGATATCCTTCCAGAGAGATGGCTCAAACATGGTGACTACATCTAAAAACAGAACAGAAAGCCCCACTTCAGCCGGGATTCATTTCCACGCAGCAGGATTTTACATAAAGTTAATATATTTTATGCTATCCTGAAAGTCATTGCACACAAAGGTTAACGTCTATCTAAGCATAAAATACTGACTCTTCTTTCATGACACTGGAGGAATAAGCATGCTTACTTTGTCAGTGCAGAGTCAAAGCGCTGCCCTGTGCGACAGGAATATCGGAATATAAGGCGACTTGTAAGAAATTTTGCACTTCAAATTGCATACTTTTGGATTATTTGACAAAACCTCTGCTTTATATTCCTATATTTTCATACATACATTTATATACACTGATTAGGTCCCCTCTCAGTCTTCTCTTCTCCAGGCTGAAGAGGCCCAGCTCTCACAGCCTTTGCTCGTAGGGCAGATGTTCCAGGCCCCTAATCATCTTTGTGACCCTGCGCTGGACTCTCTCCAGCAGCTCCACGCCCCTCCTGCCCTGGGGAGCCCAGAACTGCACACAGTACTCGAGGTGCGGCCTCACCAGGGCTGAGTAGAGGGGCAGAATCACCTCCCTCGACCTGCTGGATGCCCCCAGGATCCCATTGACCTTCTTGGCCACGAGGGCACACTGCTGCCTCATGGTCAACTTGTCATCTACCATGACGCCCAGGTCCCTCTCTGCGGGGCTGCTCTCCAGGAGGTCGGTCCCCAGCCTGTAAGGGTGCCTGGGGTTATTCCTGTCCAGGTGCAGGACTCTGCACTTTCCCTTGTTGAATTTCATAAGGTGCCCAGTTGTCCGGGTCCTTCTGGATGTCAGCAAAGCCCTCTGGGGTATGAGCTATTCCTCCCAGTTTGGTACTGTCAGCAAACTGGCTGAGAAGGTCTTCCATCCTTCAGCCAGGTCATTGATAAGTAATTTGAACAGGACTGGACCGATGGCTGTTAAAGATGAAGACTCTCCTGGTTTTCAGTACAACACAAGCCTTACAAACCAGCCTGGGCTCAAACCTCACTGTGAAGCAGTCCCTTTGGCTTTTTACTTGACTCAGGCCTGTAATCTGGAAATGGCAAAATCTGAGCCTCTCGAGCCTCCCTAACAGTTTTCTGCAAGCACTTTCCATCCACACTAGTGCAAGCCTATACTTCAAAAGGCTCCAGGGTCTGCACCACCTTTTCACAAAGGCAATTCTACTGCATTTCAAATTAAGTTAGACTTAGGGCAGATTTAAGCTGAAAAAGCACCTTTGGATAGATACAAACTCAAGACTGTCTCACCTTCCAACCTACTGCATATCCCAGTGCCCTTTCTGATGCCATCCTTCACACAGAGCAGGCCATACATTGTAAGGGAAAAGTCAAGGAGCAGAAACTACAGATGATGTTACTGTAATTGTTGGGGTTTTTTTTATTGTATTGCAAAAGTTTTATTTCTTATTCAGCATCATGTGCATGTCTTTATTTTATGCAGCAAGTAAATTATAGTATCTCAGCAGGTGAAGAATGCAAGCTGCAACATTCAAGTCTGAGGCCCTGTTGACCCTGCAGGTTACGAGATTTATATAAGCACTCAGCTTTCCCAGCAGAAGGGCTTCTAAAAGCCCAGTACCCAGAAACAGATGTCATGTGCTTTTCTTGTTCGTGGCAAAAACAGGCACCTGTTCAGGTCTGGGCTGCACATGGGAGGAACAGCAACAGCTCTACCTGCACATCTGGCAAGTCCAAACCAGGGGTTTAGAGTGGTGCCTCTTCCATAAGGCTCATGAGGAACAGTTTGTGCAACACTTGTTTCAAAAAACTGTAGGTCTTTAACAGAACACATCATCACCCCAAACGCGGAGTGTATGAATCAGGGATGCGCTCAGGTAGACACGCTTCTGAATGACAAGAACCCGAGAATACCTCTCCAACCTCCAAGACCAGTCACAGTTGAACAATGAAGGTCTTTAAAAGCATGAAGGAGGAATTATCTACTACTTGCAGGAACATTTTTGGGGGAGTTTGGCAGCTCATCTCAACTAATACACATGGTAATCGTAGTATCCCTCCGACCACTTATTGTTTTCTTAAAACAGCAGCAAGCAGATAAAACATAAAAGTCACCCTCAGCACAACAAACCAAAAATTCAATTCTGCAATGCAAAAATAAAGCAAACTGTCATATATCAGGTCAGAAGGACCAGCATTGCTTCAGCAGTCACTGAAGTTTCTGAGGACCAGAGGCAAAGGCCTGCCTCTGCTATGCCCAATACTGACAGCACAGACCCAGGTTCCGTGTCTGTTCATTTCCCTTCATTTCCTGCGGGTTCCTCTCCCTTCTTTCTTGGGCTACACTTTTTACTTAAAATATATTTCACTTCTACTTTATTTCACCACATTAGTACCAAACTTGCAAGTGCTGCAACAGTTACACAACAGAAGCAATGACCAAACATATCAAATGGACAGAACAGCTGTAGTAATGGTAATCTTGACCCAAAGGTTTTTTTTTTTTTTAAAAAAAAGTCCTCTTTACCACCCAGTGACACCTGCTTGAGAATTTTATGATTTTTTCTTTTAGTAAAGTAATATTTATTTCATAAGCATATAACTAACAAAATATTTCAGCAGGTATTGCCAAGTACTTCACCACCCTGAAGACCATTAGTATACACATTATGTTACTAACACCTTTAGCTATGTGATATCCTTTATTTTTGAACCTTAGGCTTTTCCAAAACACTCAATATAAGCAGTTCTGATTGCTCTGGTTAAGCCTGGAGATACTGACAATGTGATTTTTCTTACTCTTTTATCTCTAAGAAATGCTCTGAGGTCGTGACTATGTCATGGGCTGAAATGTCAAAGTCCCAGCTGTAGAAAGCAGTAAGCCCAAATACTTGGCCTTTTAGTAACACGTGCCCAATCTTAGGCGCCCATCTTAAAACAAATACAGAGCTTTTGCACCTGGACTTAAACTGCTGATACCTGTATTTCTATTTCTCACTTCACACACTTCTCATACACAATCATCCTCAAACCTTGCAACTTATAGATCACTTGAGAAACAAAGTAAATCCTCACTGAACAAGTTGTATGCAACCTGAAAGTCAACACAGTAAATATTCAGAATAATCAAAAGCAAGCATTTGTAAAACCAAGAAAGCTTTTCACTGCCATTTTGCTTGGATAAAGCAATGCTTATTCTTATGTATTTCTATTCTGATCAGGAAAGGGAAGATCTTTCTTAACTGGTTAAAAAAAAAAAAAAAAAAAAAAGAAGTAATTCAAAAGCCAAAGGTCTCCAGTCATAATCACAGAATGGCTGAGGTTAGAAGGGACCTCTAGAGATCTCTATTCCAACCTCCCTGCTCCAGCAGGGACCCCTAGAGCACGGGGCACAGGGTGGCATCCAGATGGGTCTGGAAGATCTCCAGAGAAGGAGACTCCACAGCCTTTCTGTGCAACCTGTTCCAGGGCTTTGTCACCTTCATAAGAAAGAAGTTCTTGTTACAGTTCTTCTTGTGTTTCAGTTGGTATCCTTGTCCTGTCACTGGCCACCACCAAGAAGAGTTTCGTCCCATCTTCTTTACATTCTCCCCATATCTCTAAGACTACGTTCATAACGCAGTTTATAAAAAGTTCAGAGGTGGCTACAGGATGACATTTATAAGTACTTCTAAACTTCAAACAGGTCAAAAGGTTTTAAAATTGAGCCAGGAAAGTCTCTGATAACTTCTACTTGTGTTCACACATGCCCATAAGAGGAACATTAAATATTTGTTCCTAATAAGGTCATATATTTAACTGTTTTTGAAGTATACATTAGGCTTCTGATAATAAAAAAATGCAACCAATGTACCATCTTATAGTGAACTATTTCTATTAACAATTTAACTATTTTAAGTATACAATATCTGTAAGAAGTATTAGTGGCACCAGCTCTCAGTACATATCTAACCATGGTTAGTAGTTTACAATTAACAGTACATATTCTGAAAAGAGGAATAGGAAACATTAGAGTTTTGCAAAATAATGTTTGAGAATTCCACTTAACTGGCATGAGAGGACAGACTAGAGAAGTGATTGAAACTCTATGAAGAAACAGTGCTTTTTATGAGTATTGCTAAACACAGTCTTCCGAAAGGTCTGAGTCACTTGTGTTGATGAGTCTCATGTGAAGGCTTCAAGAAAGCGTCCCAAATCATTTTAAGACTTGAAATCCAACAGATTAAACACACCGATTTAAACATGGGGAAACCATTCCAAAGAATGAAGGAGTACACAAACATCTTTGGTGTTGGAGCTATTCAGCTGAACACAAGTTATGCATCTGAAGACATATTTTGTCTAAGAAATATCACCCCATCTGCAAAAAGGAAGGAAACCCCTGTATCTAGACAGTCTACACAACTGAAGTCTTTTCAGATCCACATACTGAAAGAGCAAAACCCCACTGCTGTAGGTAGCCATATATGTAAGTGATACTTCCACTTCACTTTGCAAAGAGCATCAGGCTCCACTTTAATATCTTAGCTAGCACTAGTATTCCATATACTTAATGGAATCCTAAGACTCTTCAACACTTCAAGCCTTCTCCTGGCACTCTTACCCCTTACCTCAGCAAGTCTTGAAGAAATCATTGAGCAATTTGCAGGAACTGGAAGTGAGCAACACTGATGACTGCTCTGTGTGGATATTAACTATGCCAGGACTCATTTAATATGACAAACTCCTCATTCTTATGAAGCTGTGCAAAGTGATATGTGCCAGATGACTTCTGCCTTCCTCCCCAGAGACAGCTACTGAGCCAGCTCTAAGCAGACACAGCTTTAAGACCACCTTCTTCTGGAAGCATCAGAGAGTCAAAACACTTCCACGGCCTCCAAACAATTTAATTCTCTCTTTAAAAAGACTAGAGAGGAGAGAAAGAACACGGGAGAAAGAAAACAAAAAAGACCTACTGCCATCAGGAAGCAGCAGGAGCCCCAGAGAGCCGCTTCTAGCTTTTTTGTCCTGCTCATCTGTCTGAAACTGCAGAGCACTTGCTTCAAAGCTGCGGCACACGGGGGAACCTCCATCCACACTCTCACAAGGAGGACTGTACAGTGCAGTAGGGTCAGACACAAGCAGGGTATCTGACCACTGTTCCTGAATTTTCCTTTTCAGCAAGCTGGAGAGAAGCAAGGGAAATATGGCTGTTTGCTCCCCTCACAGGCCAGCTCATGCTTTCCTTACCGAAAATGTCAACACAATTAATGTGAAGAGAAACTAGACCACAGAATGGCAGACAAGAACTGACTTCTACATCTCCTCTTATTAAGAACACAAAAACATAAAAAAACTCACCTTGTTATTTGCCTGTAGTCTATAGAATATTAAGCCCTACATACTCTGGAGCTGGCCACAAGCCTAACAAAACGGGATCCACCCCATCCTTATTGGCTTTATATAGATAGGTACAGAAATACACAAAGTTAGGATGATTCATGCACTCTGGAATGAAGGGCAGCAGCGCAGCTCTCCTTAAGCAGAGATATTCATGGGAGAAGGCAAGAAGGACTGAGAACTCTTACGGGTTTCAAAGAAGCAGCAAGAAGCTTTTCTGTTTAGTTGTAGTAAAGGAATAACATTACTGGAAAAGGAAGTAGGTAGATGGTTCTCTTGACTAACAGGTAAATTAAAACAAAGTTTGCAAAGCATTTTAGACACTTTGGCACCAAATTGAAAATATATAGTTCCCATTTGTGCCAAGAATCCTGAACTTATTTATCTTTTCTCAGGAGAAACCATTTATTTTTGCAGGTAGTCACAAATTTAAATTTTTCTAAGAGCCTCCCTGCATATGGCACAACTAAGAAGCAAGGCACAGTATCAAATTTATAAGATCATCAAGTTAGAAATAAAAACCTGGAAATCATGCTTCTTATAAGCTAAGAAATGCTCTCAACCCACAGGCAAATCTTAAAGTATTATTGTGGAATTTAAATGCAATAGGAGCTCAAGATTTTTTCTTATCAGTACTAATACATTAAGCATTTTTCTTACAAGCACAAGTGACACTTCAGGGTTTTAATGAAAAAACTACTACAAAAATGGACCCAAAAAACCCCATAAACCCAGAAAAGCTATAAAAGTTTAAAGAGTTTAACAATATAAAAGTTACCTCAGGATGCTCTAGTTTCTAAGATCACAATAAGATCTTTTTTTTTTCTCCTCCCTTCAAGGTTTGATCTCAGACAAAGACTGGTGGTATCAGACAGGATATAAACAGTAGACTTTTTAAGAACATAAAATACTGAGGTTATACCCATCAGTATCTTTTTCACTCTGCAAAACTTTAAATTTAAGCCTATTAAAGTAACTTTTTACAAAAACTAGTTAGTTTAATTAAACTAAACTATAATCACTCTACGATTCTAAACTCTGCAGGCAAAAAAGCAATGCCACTTTAGACTACTATGTTATTCTACAGACTCAATTCATGTAGTCTATTTTTGTCTTGCACTAATGAGATGCCAATTCTGCTAGCTGAACAGTTATACATATGTCTAACCTTCAGAAGCTGGGACAGCCATATGTCAAACTCTTGTGGTTTCACCACTTGATATTTTGGGTGTATGTCTTCATTTGTGATAATAAATATCAGGCCACAATCTAATGTCTCCTCAGATATCCAGTATGTTTAACACAACACAGCTTGAAAATCTAAACATTTCTGCTGTTAGCTTTGAGTTCTCCTCAAAAAATTATGCTACAATATATACCAGATGAATAGACTAGGGATAACACAACTATTGCCAGTTGTTAGGATGAGTTTCTGAGATTTTGTACTTTTTATTTTGAAATACACAAAAGTTTCATTCTCCTTCTGCCCACAAATGTGTTAGTTTGAAAGTCTAAATCCACTCTCCTAGTACATATTTCAATGCTGAAGGGTGAAAATTTAGGAGCAATTCACTCCTAATAACATATTGCACTTAAACATGTACAAAGAGAAGTTCGTACACAACAAAAATCAGGCAGAAGAATATCATGCATTTAAAATATCAATTAAAAGGCCCTAACACATTATCTTTATATAGCAAATGGGTTAAACACTCAAGTTAAACTCTACTGTATTTAAAAAAAAGATCTGAAAGAAATAGAAGGATTTCTGCCCCAGTCTCTCAGTTAGAACTCCTTAACTGCAGTTCTGTATGGTATATATGATGTGCTTATATGTAATATGCAGTACTACATATGTTAGCTCCTGCTTTTTGACTAACAGACCAGTCAGGAGAAATTGCTGTGGTCCATAATTTTATAATACTCTCACACCACGCACCTGAGAGGAAGAGCCTTTGTTAGGTCCTTTAACAACCTGAAGAACTAGCATTATAGTTGACCAAACTGAGGGGATGCATCTCATGGGTCCAGAGAACAGAACACCTGAATTCCAAATGGAACAACACTGAATACAATTTTATTCAGCATTACGAAAAACTGCATCCCACCCTCTCCCCAAATAAAAACATGAGCAGTGACCATCATTTCCTCTCTTACCACTGTCTTAAAGACACATAACTTCAGATCTGCAGTCAAAAAACTGTGTGTATACAGACACACACATACATGTATATATGTACACACAAACAAAGCCAGGCAGTAGGGTCAAGTCGTTCTTTCTTTTTACAATTATATTACCATAGTTGTCTCCAGTCAAACTAATGCTCCAAGACCAGAACTATCACATTAATGGTTACTTTTCTTTATTACCTACAAAACCTTTCCTGGCCAAAATAATAAAGACTGTATAGGAGCCCGCTAACTTTACAAGGTGACAGCATTTCTGTGTTTATTGTGAGCCATTTCTACTGTGAATTGCTAACTACTTTTCAAAGTGCAACACTGATTTGGAAATGCAGGCGCACTAATATACCAATTGCCATGACTAATGTATAAACTTTTAATGACCTTGGCAAAATCTTTCATTGGGCAGGTGCCACTATTTTGACTGTACAAATGTTTTGGAAATATGTTGAAAATTATACATGTTTTGGAAAATATTTCAGGACTTCAGAATAGTGAATGAAGCTATGTTAAATAAAAGTTTGAAGCGGAGGAGAAAATACATCCCAAACTCACGTGAGCCTCTACTTTCCTCAAAAAAAGGAGAGACATCCTCCGACTGTTGTACATTCACAGAATGTTGACTTTTTATCCAAAAAGGTAAGAAGATAAAACTTTATCTTGAACATTTTTCACTTTCACTCATCAGTCACTTTCACTTTCTTGTTTCAGACCACTTCCTTGTTCAACACCGCTCTCTCCATCACTCTCCTTGTCCCAGTCTTTCATAGATGCTCCCATCATGAAGTCATCACGCAGTATACTCCATTCTGGTCCCTCTTCAGACTTTGTTTCACCCTAAGTGTTTGGGGAGGAAAGAGAGGGAAATGAGATTAATGTGAAAAGGTGGCAGAGAAAGATGGAAGATTTTCAAGCAATCAAAACATCTCACACTTTCAAATTATGCATTGACAGACATACTGAAGGCTTGCTATTTACGTAAACTGCTATAGAAATATGCAGGACCATCAAAAATTATGCTAATAAGAAAATTTACTTTAATAAAAGAACATGGAAACAAAACAGTTATTGCTCATGGATGAAACAGTCAACCCTGGGCATGGCTTCCTTTATTAAAATCTTTCTTGGCAATCAAAATGGATTCATGATATCATTTATTAACCCCCAGGTGCTGCTTCATTAGAACAGTTCTTGGCACATTTCTACAACACAAATATGGATTTAATAAAGGCTTAAAAAACTCCAAATTTAATATTTAACATATTTTGTGATATGTGAACCAAATCCTCTTTATGTGGATTATTACCTCACTACCTGGGCTTGTCATATAGTGAAAGCTGTCTCTAAAAGAAACTGAAAGTTGATCCACACTCAGCAAGCCAACAGCACCTTATTCCAAATTTTCTACTTCTTGAAAGTGGACAAACTGAGGCCACACTACATTGACTGGTGAATAAGAAAGAAAAGCAGCAAGAGCTTAGTTTTACGTTAGCACTCAAAACACTGCTAGACTGGAGTTCTTCTAAGTGACAGAAGGTATTTGGACAGTGCAACAGCCCCATCCTGTGGCAAAAGTCTTAAAGCACAGGATGAAGCAATTCCTACATTCTTAATGTTATGAGCTGTGATGTGTAATGTTTCCCACATTCTTAATGTAGGAAAATACACAAAACTGTTCCACATACTAATACAGTATTTCAGTGGTTTGGGTCCTCGTAGCAAGGTATTCCTCATCAACAACACAGCTTAATGCACAGTAAAGAACCAAAAAGTATTTCTACCAAATGCTCATTGAGTTGCAGTGGAAAAAATAATTTACTTTTACAGGTCCTTCAAAACAGAATTATACAGGCATCTCATGGCCTCTCCTGCTCTCCCTGCTCAAAATAACAGGATTTAACTGACTTATCACAGTCTAAGTAACTGCCACCCGCTGATGGTGGACTGAGATAATCTGTTATGGCATCCCTCTGTGTTAATGCTGCTTGATCAAAACCACTAATTTGAAATTGGAATGCCCCTCAATGAGCTGCCTTTTCAGATATCTCTTTGCCTACTGGATGCAAAAGATGTAAAGATGATGGTTGCAAACACTGCTCATGCCTCTTTTTTGCACAGCACATCCAGAGCAGTAACTGTTTTGTTTCCATGTTCTTTTAGTTGAAGCAAGCTTTCTTATTAGCATCCTCCTGTACTTCTGTGAATATGCAACACATTGTAACATATTAAACTCATATTCACGCAATCTCTGGGAAAAAGCAGCATAAAGAACTTAACAGCAAGAGAAAAAAGGAAAAGGCAGATCCATTGCTATAAATCTAACACAACCTAACACCAGAGAAGCTATGTGTATGCAAGAAGTCTAAAAGACATGTATTTAACAGCCATTCAAAACAGAAGCAATCATTTAGAGATGCGACTTGTTCCATAAGTCTTTAAAATGATTTCATAAAAATAGGATAATAAACCTTAACACCTTAATTCCCAAAAGGAATCTCCCACAGCCCAGAAAAAAAAAAAAAAAAAAAAAAAAATCACAGCTCTACAACTGTTCTTTAAGATGCTTATACGTGTTTTGGGTTGTTTGTCTTGAGAGCTGCCCTTGTTAGTGTGTGTTCCCAAGGATAACTCTCCCATCCCCAGCAGCAATGAAAAAACAATACCCTGTTTTCCTGGGCCTCTTAAAAACCACCTCTACCTAAGCAGGCCATTGTGTAAAATTTGAAATATCTATATCCCACTTGCCTTTTTTTTTTTTTTAAGAATCTTTTTTTCTGAAATGTAACATAATAATCTGTGGAAAAACAGACATTCTATGCTTATCCAAATGTGCAGTGCTTTTTTTGTTTGTTTTTAAAAGAACAGTATGTTATGGTCGGCAGTGACAGGGAAGTGCTCAATCTTGGAAAAGCCCTGTGCTCAAATTCATCACAATCTTCTATGTAGCAAGAGATTAGTCCTGCTTCCCAGCCAGGTCAGGAGAACAAGAGGACAAAAGCAGGACCTCAACAAAAGAGTCATGCTGATCCGACACAGCACTAAACACTATGCAATGAGCCACAAAGGTTTACACAGGCACTGAGGAGAGAGACAGAGGCAGCATGTCTGTGCCTGAAAGATGGAGATTAAATGCTTGAGAGCAAATATTTAATCAATTTTAAGCACGCTGCCAAGTGAAAGAAAACCCACATTTTGTATCTTCATTCCTAACTCATTTACTGCTCTATTTTCCACTAGAATAGAAAATACTAAGTCTTTTGCATTGCAAAAAAATTCTGAAATCTTAACAAAATATGCAACAAGACTATTTATATAATTAACAATTAGTCCAACTGTAATATCACTTCCTAACTCATTTTAAGAATGTTAATGTATTTGGGTTTTCAATGCCATAATCTAGTTCATCTAAAGAAAACAAAACTGATTCTTGGCAACTGGAAAATAAACTAGTTCTCATTCCACACAACTACTATGATTTTCCAGTCAGCTGTTCATCCACATCTCCCACATTCCACTATAACATTGAAGTCTCCTTTGAACATCCCCAAATGAAAACAAACCAGGCTATATAAACATTAGTGTCCTGCTACATAAAATGGATTCCTCAAGTAAGATAAAAGGTGAAATACCCTCCCCCTTTTTTAAAGAAAAGAAAGAGACATTTGAATAATTTTGTTCCCTGCCTGAAGTAGTGGTAACTTTTTATAAAAGATGTGAGGCCAAGGGGAAGCAATTTCTAAAATACCCTAGGATATTTATCACAGATACACATTGATTTGCTTGTTGAAATAAGACGGAACAAAATCTAAAGCTGTGGATGCTGTAGTGCAGGTATCCCTTTCCTAGGACAGAACAACGAAAAGGACACTTCTTGGCTGCCTGGGCTGTCACCTAAGCTATGACAGCATCAGTTCCATCTGGCACAGCAAGGGTCTGAGGTGGGCATATGCTTCCTTGTAGGGAGACGCCTCCGAAGGATGCTCAAGACAGATGGTTTACTATTAGTTAGCGTTTTACTGTTAGCTGAGAACTGTTGCGGTTATTACACGTTATGTATATGTGCGTGGGGGGAGGCTCCTAGAGCGAAGCATCTAGGGCCTTCCAGAAGGTTCGGTAAAGTGTGTCTGTTCTTTAAGGGTTCCTCCGCGACCAATAAGGTTGTGGGGAAAGGAGGAGGGTTAAGGGAATCGCCAATGAAGGATGAAGGAGGGCCCACCTTCATCCTATCATTTTCCTTCCCTTCTCAGCGTTGTGGTATAAATGCCTTGTTCCTTGGTGAAATAAACGATTCTGACCTGGTGTTGATTGATCTCTGTGTTTGTATGGTTCTGTCCTTGGATTGTATGGTTCTGACCTTGATTGCATGATTTCTGGCATTTGGCGTAACCTTATTTGTGTGTGATTGGTGGGTGAGTGAGAGTGTGAGTGCCCGGCAGAACCCCCCTTTTCCCTCCTTGTGTCCTTTCTCCCTTTCCATATCTCCCTATTCCTTGTCCCCCCGATCCGTCGGTCCTTTTGTGACGCCCCCACATCTCTCTGGAGCTGAGGCAGTTGGGAAGCTTCGTTCCAGCAGCGGCTTACTGGAGTCGGTCTCCACAGTTGGTCTGTCCGGGCAACTGGAAGGGTAGGTGAGCTGCACCATCTGTGGGACACCCGCCAGCACTTCCTGAAATAATTTTGCCTTGAAGACATAGCTGCAAAAATCTGCACCAGGACAAGTCAACCTATATTTCTTATCTAAGTCCTAAGAACACGGACAAGGTTTAGGGCTGACGAACAAAAAACTTGCTTGTCAGGCTGTGTTTGGATCCAGGCTGGGATTGTCTCCTGGATAATTCCGAAGGAATCAACCTGTGAAGGCCTTGTGGCACTAGCAGCAGTTATACGACTATCCATTTAGGAATACCGGAGCTAGGAAATTAAATGACCCTGTAGCTTACGTGTATATGGAAGGCACCGTAACTGAGGGTGTTACCAAAAGGCCCTTTCCAGAAGGAATGACGACTGGCAGCACTCGGGGCTCCCACGCCTTCGCGCCACGTACAGGATGAGCTGCCAGAGCCTGCACGGGCACCTCTCTTTATCACCACATACAATAAGTGTTTATTTGTACCTGTCAAGGAAGGAATTTCTAACATAAATACCACCCAAGTGACCATTTTAGAGTCTTGAGAAAGTGTTTCTCACATCTAATTCACACTGCCTGCCCAACTTCCCTCATTTTGTTTAAGATACATGGAAACTTTTATCACAGGATTTTATCACATGAGTTAAAAAAGGTGTAAGTCACCAAAGTGCATTCTCACACTCATTTGGAAATTACTTTTTCCCATCAGTGCCATCTTTCTCCAAACGACCAATGCTATTCTGCCACCCATTCCCAAGCAAGCTGCTGTCAAATCACCTCAATGGGTCCAGCTAAGAGACAGCAGGAGGGGTCCCTGCAAAGCCTCTCTGGGAAGGCCCTGGGAAGCAGGGCAGGGAATGGAGCACAACATACACAGTGCCCTAGGGTTGTTCTCGAGGATATCCAGCTTCCCAAGCTAAAGGGAAATAAGTTTCCTCTAGGCTGAGAATAAATACTTAATAAAAAAAAGCAGCCTCCAGTATAAAATAACTATATAGGCAGAAACTGACTGAAGAGATTAACAGAAAATTTATCCTTTCATTAGCACTGCCTGCAGTTTTAACTGCTTTGAATCATGATTATATCTTAACTATAAGAAAGCTTCCTATATGCACCCAATCCTGAAAAGAGAGGAAGCCACAGGCCTGAAAACAGGGACTCTGTTTTCTATCTGCCACTGTCTTGAGTTCCGAGTCAAAGTCTCACACCAAAACATTGAGTTTTCACTGGATTTTAGAAAGCGCTTTCCAGTTTGTAGAGGTCTCTTCACTTCCACCGTAACTCTGCAAATCATTTACTCCTTAAGGAAAGAGTCACTCATCACAAATTTACAGCCCCTTCTAAATGACAAATTTGACTAAACTGAGTTGCCTTGGGCTATTTGAAGCGACACTCCACTGTGGGCATCAGCAGCAGCTCAGGAGACTTATTCACAGTGTGAACCGCAAGCTCCCTTGTGCACACTGCAATCCATACTGACACTTCCAGCAAACAAACAGAAGAATGGATTTTCTCTTAATGTGTTTCGAGTCCTGCTGTTCCTGCTCAAGCTTCTCTGCAAGTAAAACCCTGGAATTATTATTGCAAGACAATGGAAGTGCAACGAATATTGATTTTAATCTTGAGCCCAGCCAGAAGACCACCCAGAACCTAACTACTCGCATGAGGCATCTCCCCATCCTCACATCCTCCTCTGGGGTTTACTACAACTGGGATGTGTGAATGAGAAGGAATGCTTTGGATTGGCATGCAGAGGCTTAAACACACAGCAGTCCATGAAAGGTCAGAACTGAATTACAGAAACTCTAAAAATAAACACTCATTTGGACTTAAGCAATGAAGCAAAATTACCAATGTCATTATTAAATGCTCAACTAAAAAGAAGAACAACAGAAAGCACTAACGAGAAAACATATTTCTTTAAGTCTGGGTCATTAAAAACCTCATAAATTGATATTTCTGCCAGAAAATAAGTGTGTATATATATATATATATTTTAAAAATTCAAGTTTAACATGGGGTCCCTTTAAATACAGGAAGTTTTGGAGTCTGCAGTGTTTGCTGTGCTCCAGTTCTGACAGTAGCCATTTGAAAACCTTCCATAACACAAGTAATTTTGCCACATGCTGCTGCAAGGTAGACCTCCTCAATGCCTCATCACATTTGTTTTTAAGTAATGCTGCCAGATGTGGAAAATTTACATCTGGGGCCTTTTCATTAACAAAAAAGAAATCTTCTCTTTGTTGTTCCATATAGCACTGTGCCCCTTTCAGAAGGCACCCGGCTACACACATCACTTTCAAAAAGAGTATCACGGACTTGAAACCTACTCAGTGGAAACTGAGACCTCAAAGGCATTTCAACAAATACAGTAAGCCTCGCTCCTTCCAACTGGAGGCTTCGGAGCTACACATACACTTCTACCACCATCACAAAAACACGTAATGTTAAGTAGGCACCAAATAAAAGTAAATCCGAAGCAGTTTGCAAATCACTACAGAGAATATACCTAGACAGAAAGAACACATTCATCATACTAGGTTATCATGCAACACATCTACACTGCAAGATTTCAGATAATGTTTTCAGTACGCCATCCCTGCTCATCTTCAGTCACATTTGTTCTCTTCTGTGGTAAAGCTACTTGTCTGTGTTTTTGCCTTCACATTTGAAACGTCTATATATGAGCAGTTAAAGCACCAATAGGGAAATCACTCTCTCTTATACCACCACTATCTCTGTATTCTTTTCATACTCAAACTCTCTTCTTCATCTATAAGCCTCTATACAGCTTACAGGTCTAATACACTTGAACTACAGGATCCTTAGCAGAAGGACAATTTTAATACTGTTTACACAGCACCTAGATCAGTCTTGACAGAGACCAAATCAACCCTGTGGTTAAAGACACTGACACATACCTTTGTATTAAGAACATTACATGGTATACTTTCACGTCTTATCCAACAATAGTTGGTACAGAAAGTTATTGTATTCAAAGTACTCAAATCATAAACCCTTCTTCATAAATTATATAAGGTTTAAGGTAGCCACAGTGCTTCAGAGTGCATCTTAATTCTCATCTAGGAAACAAAAAGCTGTTCCTTAGAAATAACAGTGTAGAAATAATAGCATTCTGCCAAATCCTGTTCATTCTATGCCCAAAACATGAGCTAGTATGGGTAAATATCCAATAGTAAATTGGCATGGACTCTCTTACCAGCAACTTTCAACCATGTTCCTAAAATGAAACCAGTGAATGAAGAACTTCTATTTGTAAAGATGTGATTCAAAATAACCAAGGGAAGAACAAACTCCTCTAGAACTACTTTTTTCAGCTCATAAAGGAAAGAGTGCTGCACAACTTTCCACAAGTGATAAAAATGGTCTCACATTACCCTGATCCACAACATCCTTTTTTGCAAGCTACCCAGTTCTCCAGCCCTTAAATCGTGCCTGGAAAACACTTAAGTGACAAAGGTTATTTCTCTTCTCACAGGTCATGCTTAAACCATCCACCATTTTACTACGATGCAGCAAAGCAAGTTGCAAAATGTCTTCAGCAATGAAGACAATGGTAATGACAAATCTCCTTAAATTATCATATCCGATTAGCTCATATCGGATTAGGAGTAATGGGACACCAGACTCCTATGCCTGATCTAGCATTTCCACTTGGATCCTCAAACAAGTGCAGTGACCCAAAAAATGGACAAAAGAAAGAGATGAGGGCAGAGTGGTGGATGTCATCTATCTGGACTTCAGCAAGGCTTCTGACACCGTCCCTCACAGCATCCTCCTGGGCAAGCTCCTGAAGAGTGGGTTAGATGAGCGGACAGTGAGGTGGATTAGGAACTGGCTAAATGACAGGGCCCAGAGAGTGGTAATCAGCGGTGCCGAGTCCAGCTGGAGGCCTGTGGATAGTGGTGTCCCCCAGGGGTCAGTTCTCGGTCCGGTCCTGTTCAATTTATTCATTAACGACCTGGATGAAGGGATGGAGTGCTCCCTCAGCAAGTTTGCTTACCAAGCTGGGAGGAATAGCTGACAGTCCTGAGGGCTGCACTGCCATCCAGAGGGACCTGGACAGACTGGACAAGTGGGCGGCAAGTAACCTCATGAAGTTCAACAAGGGCAAGTGTAGGGTCCTGCACCTGGGGAGAAATAACCCTAGACATGCATACAGGCTGGGGACCGACCTCCTGGAGAGCAGCCCCGCAGAGAGGGACCTGGGCGTCATGGTGGACGACAAGTTGACCATGAGGCAGCAGTGTGCCCTCGTGGCCAAGAAGGTCAATGGGATCCTGGGGTGCATTAAGCAGAGCGTCTCCAGCAGATCGAGGGAGGTGATTCTGCCCCTCTACTCAGCCTGGTGAGGCCGCACCTCGAGTACTGTGTGCAGTTCTGGGCTCCCCAGTGCAGGAGGGACGTGGAGCTGCTAGAGAGAGTCCAGCGCAGGGCCATGAAGATGATTAGGGGCCTGGAACATCTGCCCTATGAGGAAAGGCTGAGAGAGCTGGGCCTGTTCAGCCTGGAGAAGAGAAGGCTGAGAGGAGACCTGATTAATGTATATAAATATCTCAAGAAAGGGAGTGAGGAGGAGGGGGCTGGCCTCTTCTCAGTGGTGGCTAGTGATAGAACTAGGGGAAATGGCCAAAAATTGAGGCACCAAAAGTTCCACAGGAACTTGAGGAAGAATTTCTTAACGGTGAGGGTGACAGAGCACTGGAACAGGCTGCCCAGAGAGGTGGTGGAGTCTCCTTCTCTGGAGATCTTCAAAACCCACCTGGACATCACCCTGTGCCACATGCTCTAGGGGACCCTGCGTGTGCAGGGGGGTTGGACTAGATGACCTCTACAGGTCCCTTCCAACCTTAAGTATTCTGTGATTCTACGAAAAACCACAGTGAATTAACTTTTGTGTATTTAATGAAGGCTATATGACTGTTAAGCACCCTGAATGGGTCGATCCTCCTTCAGGCTGTCTTTTTTTTTATTTTATTTTTCTTAAGAGCAGTTTAAAACTAAGGAGGACTACACCACATGCCCATGATCTCAATTTCTTATCTTACCATCTCCTTTCTCCTTATTTCCCACCCTCCCTCTTCGTTCAAAGTTTCTACATAGGTTTTTCAAAATGCTGGCAGGTTAGAAGGAAAGACCACATACAGAACACTTCAAAATCAAACAGAAAAATGCCTGACCTCTTTTCAAAGTCAATGATTTCAGTATTATATGAAGTAACAAAAGGTTTAAAACAAACAAACAAAAAATCTGTTTTAAACTATCAGTGAATTTCAGAAGCAGTCACTAAAGAAGTCAGATTCATCCACAGAAAAAGGGAAAAAAAAGAAAAGTCAGCAACTTTAGTCATTCTTTCAGTTCAACCCATCACTCCTGAACTCTACCAAGATAAACATAAGAGTAAATGTGCACAGAGGCCTTCACTAATACATTTTCAGCACTCTGAAAAACAGAATATTTCATACCTTAATAAAACTTCAAAGTAAAGGAATCACTTTTCAAGATAATTTGCAATGAAAAATGAGAACCCTTGGAGAGGGGGGGAGGGGAATTTGTTCATATGACAAACTCCTCCTTTCATTACTTCCAGAAGAGAACCTTTATTATATAAAAGTCTTGAAAAGTTTACATATATTTTCTCTAATTATATCACCTTGCTGTAAGAATTACAAATCAAGACAAAGGTAGAATGCTACCTTTATAAGGTTTTCAACTCAATTTACTATATAAAAGTGGGGGTTTGGCTTTTTTTTTTTAAAGTTGATTTTACTTTAAAGGAGGGTTGTGCCTACAATCCTTGCTTTGTAAAATTTGCTCAGGAACAGCATCTGTTGACTCTGAAACTCACTCATTTACACAAGTCTATAAGTCGTAACCAGAAGTACTTAATTAATGGAGTTTAGCCAGCTAGAACAAACTTTGGGGCAAACAGATAGACAGCTGCTTGACAGTTAGGGCATTTTGTAAATAAACAAATCAAAGAATTGGAATTTGGAAGTGAAAGGTCCCCAAAAGAATGTCCTAAAAAATCCAGGAGAAGAAATACCTTTCTGCCCCACCATGACAGGCAAAAATACTCAAAATATTTTTTTAAAAAATCAAAGTTTTTCCCAGCTCTACTGACTTCCAAATCATAGGTTATTACGTGCTCAGTCAGTAAACAGTCGCAGATTAAACTCAAGACAATTTTTCATGGAAAATAACTCTGCAGATCAGAGTTTTAGACTTCAACAAAGCAATTCTAAAGGGATTAGACAATTTGGATGTCTGTGCATTGTGTAGTTACAGGAAGATCAAAAGAAAATATATACCACAACATGTACAAACATACCCTTCCTTATGGTTGTTTTAGGCATAATTTTAAAATGAAAAACAGCCCAGCAGCAGCTTCTGGGAAAACAAAGCAACACCAGAGTCACCTACGCACTCCTGATCAAACAGGAAGTTACCCTCAAATACTATAGTTGGAGTGGGTAGAGCTGTCTTAATATTGGCTGACATTTCAGTCATTAGACCTACGTTCAGTTTTAAGTTTCCAATACTTCAATTCCTTTACACTGAAGTTTCTATGCAGTCATCTGTTTCAAGCTAAAGGTTTGGTGGAAATGCAAACTTAGCCTTTTTCAAAATGAGATTAACCTAAAACATTTTGTCAACAGTTCTAAGGAAGAAAGAAAGGAAAATTCTTGCAGACATCCATGAAAATTTGTCATTCTTTTCTTGAGACTTAAGATCTGCCCTGCATTGTCAAGGGAAAGAACCTGACAAGAACACGAAATACAAAAATGATTAAAAAGGCTGGTGAAAGGACAGCAAAAGCAGGGTTTCCCTCTCTCACCCTGTCTGACTTCTGATGAAGTGCAACAGAGGGCAAGCTGTGGGATACTGAAAAGGAGAGCAGAAGGTGAAAAAAAGTGAACCTGGTGAGATACAGCCGTGACATAGCCCTCAACCTCTCTCTACTCTGGAGCTGAACTCATAGCATCCAGTTCTTGGCATTCCAACAAAGATGGGTAATCCTGGCAACAACACAGCCCCAGACATGCATGGGGCTAACTCAGATTTTAGGAAACTGGACTTCCATATCTAAAAGCTCAAATGTGCTGATGACCCAAACTGAGTGAACTCCTGTCTCTTTTTATAATCAGATTAAAGGAATAAAAAGGTTAACAATGAACTTTTACACAAAGAACTTCCAAAACCACACAACCATACTTCACCTTAATGAATGTAAGGATGTTAGGATACAGCAAACTGATGTCAGCCTATATGGTATTACTTCATAAAGGTTTAAATCAGAACACAATGTGTAATTAAGCAGTCAGAAACTTGGGAAAAGCAAAAAAAGGTTCACTAAAAACATGCAAGCCTATAAGAAGTCACCTTCAAGAGGGTATGCACATTCAGAAAACACAGATATAAATATCAGATTCATAAAAGAATCCAAATTAAAATTTCTGCGCATGCCATGGGAAGACACTTATTAAATTCCGGAGAGCAAATCTACTCTGGTTGCAGCTGAACTAAATTAATGTTTGGCTGCCCCTTTCAATCTGCTGGAATGCATGCGTGTGTAGTCAACTTCTCCCATAAGTTCTGTGACACCAGTACACACAGCTGTAGTAATAAACTACTGCTACTCTTCCACTCTACAATGTCATTATCACCTTCTGAGATAAAGAATTAAGGTTAAAAGTGGTGTGAATATACCTTACAAAAGTTGCTAGTAGAAATCTATGCTTTCTAGTACTCTTTAGAAATAAAATATTTCTTACAGCTGTTTGAAGTAGTTGTTCACATTCCTATCCATCTAAACAGGTGTATGGATGAAAATAATCATTTTCCCCTACCATAGCACACAAATGCAAGAAGTAGAATGACCTGCCAATGGTCACTACTTACTGCAGCTCTAAGAAAAAGCAGGCAGTGCCTCATGTTCTCAATAGACCTAACTTTTCAATCGTGAACACACTTACACCCTAATCTAACTTGAGAAATAAAAGCTCTCATTCGTCGTCTTCCACCCCAGCAAGATGTGCCATCAGTCAGAACAGGAATTAGAAGTGTAATACTTCTGCCCTCCAACAAACTGAGAACCAAGAGAAAAGTTTTGGTGCTTCTGCTGACACCAAGCAGCGAATGGCCTCTCCTAGAATAACACACGGTGGGGTGGAAGAGCTGAGTCTGCTCTCAAAATGTTAACTCTGAACTGCTCTGTTTTCCATACAGCTAAGACTTCAGTTCTCACGCAATTCTCTGCATCAGTCAACATGTCTCTACAAGTCTGAGAGATCAGAAGCCTTTTTCAATCTTAGAAGTTTAAGGTGTAATACTAACAGTGCTCAGGAATTTGTTAAGGACACTTTAAGCATCCCTTGAGTCTTGTCTAATTCACTGGCGTGTTGGACTTGAACTGGAGCACTAGGCTTCCATTAAAACTGGAGTTTGTTATGTACATTAGCCTAATATGAAAGTAACAGGTATGAGAATTGGAATTAGGTTCACTACAGCCACATACAAAACATATCCTCAAAATATACCATGATATCAAAAGTACAACTCTGCATCCGGGGAGATTCTTTTGAAATCCTTAGTTAAGGAAACAAAAGGGTGCTGCAGAGCAAACATCTTCCTAGTAAGGACTTACCATAACCTGTAATTCATTATCATTTAACCTTAGATCACTAGTTCCAACTAGCTCCAGGCTAGGCCAGATGAAGAGCTGACAGGCTACAGAAAAGAATTTCATAGATTCAAAGCTAGTATAATAAAGAAGCATCCACGACAAATGCCGCCTATGTTAGTCCCTGTGATAACCTTTCAGAGAGTTGCTTCTGAAAGGTATCCAGAAAGGCAGAGACTTACCTCTGGTTTAAAAAAAAAAAAAAAATAAAAAAAAAATTACAGCAAAGCAGCACTAGAGGAGTATAAGAGACCCTTCACTGTCATCAGTTACTGCTCTGTTTGTCCTCCAGTCACAAAGTCAGTTTCAGTCTCCAGCACTGGAAAGACAGCATCTCCGATACGTACTTTTTAAAAATAGGAAGTCAAGAATGATTGCTTAGAGTTACTTTTCAAGTGGGCAGTAGCAAGATACAACCAAGAGACATTGGCCTGAAAACCTGGTCTGTAAAGACTGTGTTTAACAAGGCTAGAAATGCCTTCTATCTCCTGACAAAAGCCATTAAAAAAAAGTGGTATTTTTGAATTATCACATGCTTCTGCCACATTTGAGAGGCTTTCAGATAAGGGAGGGGGAGGGAAATCAAGTGATTTTACCCAGAGGCAAGCACTATGTACAGTACCTTGGAAAAAAACAGGGAGAAATATTACACAAGTCAGTCAGCTCAGAGAGGATTAAGAAATACCTTGATAAACAGTTAATGATATGAAAGGCAAAGCTCTTGGCACTAGTTCAGAAAAGTAATTGCTCCCATCTGGGCACACAAAACCTGAAAGAGGGCTATAGTTTCAGATGGCAAAAGTAATTTTTTACAACATTACAATCTTTCTTTCATATCTGTATTGGGTGAGCGGTGAAAACTCACACCAAAAGTATTTAGACCAATGGTTAAATATCATGCAAGACCACAAGCAGTAGAGCTCCTCCAAGGGCACAGGTTGACCATTTTTCCCATTTGGAGAAGAAACTAAAGAAAAAAAAAAAAAGATGAAAATTTAGAAGTTGGTTGCGCTCAAGTTATAAAACTCAGTGCTGTAGATGGGCCTTTACACAGCATATATTTTCCTTTTTCATATGCATAAGACGACAGTTTTATAAAGGATTTCTTTGATATATTGGGAAGTAGCTATCCTTTAAAAAGTCTGGCAAATCTTGCACTCATATACCATCTCAGAGAGAAAGAAGTAGTATTTAACTAGTCTTGCAAATACAGTCCATGTTCATCTGCATAGCATAAGGCTTGGGGTGGGGGGGAAGAGGGAAGGAGTTTGCTTTCACTGGGGAAACTTTATTCTGCTATTTTTCTTGCTGACTGCTTGCTTTGTGTGGGTGCGGTGGTGTTTTTATTGTTCTGGACTGTATTTTAATTGATGGCAAGGTGCCTAGATTTTGGGATTGGCATCTCTTCCATTGTTTATGTTGAAATAAATAAATACATTTTTCTCTCTAATTTTTAAAGAAAGAAACGCACGCCATACTCAAGTGCTAAAACCTAGCAGGTTGCTACAAGAAACACACATACAAAAATCCCACACCTACCAGACTCCTACTGTAAGGAATTCACCATCTCCTCAGATATCAGTCTGATCCCTGCTTCTCATCCTTTTAAAAACCCACGAAGACTAAGAAGCAAAGACAGTACTGCAGGAAGTCAGCAGCAGTGCTCCCTGAAAATGTTTGTATAATTCTAAGGAGAATAAAGATCAGATTCTGGTCTCAACCACCAAAAAGCAAGAGATTAGGAGCTTGCTAAACTGGTAAAATGAGTTCTCTAGAGAAAATAATGTGGACTAAGAATAGTGGATTAAGAATTAGTGAATGAAGAGTCATGGCAAAAGGAAAAGGGGAAGAAGTGGAGCGTGGTCTATAAGGGCAGATATAGCCATTGCAAAAAAGCAAGCACTGCTTTAAATTCATGATGAAAAACTTTCAGGTTAAGTTTTTGTTTGGAGAAACATGAAAATATTAACACACCAGAAAAAAAAAAAATTAACCAATCATCATCCAAAATATTATTTCCCCAAAACCTAAAATGAAATGCACTGGTCTGATTCTGGCATCATCAATACATCTGCTCTTGAATAAAGAAACATTTGAAAAATATGTTTTCTGGCCTACTAATTAGAAAATTACCCTGCTAAAAATCTCACACAAATTTAAAAAAAATCCTAGTTTTTGTTCAGCTATTGGGTCATTGTCAGTCTGCCGTGTTTTTGCAGCTGACATATATAATATCCACAGTTGGCAAGTTAATAATCCTGACCGGCCTTTAACAGCGGTAGTAGTAATAGGCACTGCTATAAGTTCCTTTACTATTCCCAGGGAGGATAAAAAAAAAAATTAAAAAAAAAAAAAAAGAAAGAGTAAAGAACCACACATGCCCCCCACCCACTCTAACAAGCAAGCTGGAATTATTTAGGGAGAAATAAAGTGTCAGCACCAAGCTAAATTGTTCTCATTATCCAAAGAATTTAAAAAATACTTTAATATTACACTTGCATGAAAATTCTATGAGCTCTTCATGCCAGGCAGTGTTTCAGCATGCTCCCTAAGTGCACACAAACAAAAAACATATGACAAACTGTTGTCTCCCAACTGATTAAAGTATTTCTTTTTGGCACAAAAAAGCACTTAGTTAACTGCTGTGAGCCTGGGCCAACAGAAGTATTCCACCCACTACCAAGCACAAAGTTCAAACCTGAACACAAACATACTTCAAAAAATGGGCAACTTCTGAAATATGGGAAAGAACAGGACTAAGCAGCTTGTTTTCAACTGCAAGCTACCTGACGAGTTGAAAGAACCAGTAAAGAATTGGATGAATCCACCAATGTTGTCCCCCTCACTTGAGCACTTTTGGGCAAATTATATCGAAAATACTCTTTCCAAGCAATATGGCCACACCAACTAATGTGCACAGAATCAGGGAGAAAAATCCTACATATAAGGTTTAGTATGTCTCTTAACAAGCTGTCATTATAGTTTCATTCCAATATAACATAATTTCTTTCCATCATAATGTTCACTTGTGTGGCAAACCCTTTCAGGTCCAGACAGATACCATCATGAGCGCAAGAGAATTCCAAATACCCATAACTGTACTCACACAAAAACTATATGGTCTGTTACAGCACCTCAACCCTAGTTAACACAGAGGACACCAGGTCTTTTACAATATTAAAGCACAGTTAACTTATTGTCCAAATTGCAAATTTCACAAAAACCTATTAAAATCTAGTAGTTTCTGCTATATGTTTGGCACAAAGTCCAAAGATAAAGTTCACCTTGATAAAAAAAAAAAAAAAACCACACACACACACACACACACTAAACCTTATTCATACACAAAGTTTGATATCCAACAAGATAGCTTCCACTGCTCTATATTGTTACTCAAAACAAAGAAAATAGGCCCAGAGATATTCAATCTCCAATTGGCTTCAAAAACCCCAGATTTGGCTAATAGCTCTCCTGCAGAACAAACATACTAATGGATAACAATTACACTGGACAAACAATATGAGTTATTTTACTAAGATGAAGCCTACCTGTTTGCTTTTTGCTGTCTTTCCAGAGAGATTCTGGTTTCCTTTAGCACCTTCCATGTTTCGCAGCACACTGATGAAGTCTTTCTTTGAAACAGATGACATCAGTTTAGCACGTTGCCTCTCAGACTTCCCAGCTTTCTTCACCTTCTCATCCATGTTCTTCTGGTGTGCTCTGACAGCATTAAATAACTGCACAACACCTCTGGGAGACAGGCAAGGGAGGGAGAAACAAGCAAAGCACATCACATATTATATCAAGTTGCCTTTCCCAAAATGAACCTTCTACCAAAGCCTCTACTCAGCGTACACGCCAGAAGGCTTCTAACTCAAAAAAAAAAAAAGAGTTACTTACAATCTTGACTTAGTTAAGAAGTAACATTCACAACAATGTAAGAGGTGTTCAGCCTAAAGTCTGTCCTTAATCTACTGCTATGACTGGCAACCAACAAGTCACTTAAAGGTACATGTGGTCAAGGTTCTATGTGTTTTAGCTCTAACTATTCAGATCCCAACATAAGGACAGTACATTGGACCAAGACAATGCAGGAGCACATGCCATCCCCAGAAACATGTTATTCTTCCTACAACCAGCTGTTAAATTCCTTAGACAGGATATTAAGAATAGTGTAGGTATGGGAGGAGGGCAGAAGAACAAGTCCTGTAAGGAGACATGCACATGCAGACAGAACAGAAGCAAGGTATTTAGTTGGTTCTGTGACATCAAGCTACTGTAATACAAAACAAGCAACTAAACATAGGAAAACTGAGACTGGCGAATACCATATGAAGACTATAAAAAAACACACAAAAGAGATAACAGAAGCTATTGTTCTGCATTTTAAAGAATAACACTAACAAAGCTAGGTGCCGCAGTAGAGCACTTCGGCTAAGCAAATATTACATTCTTGTCTAAGCTTTTATACTTTCAGAAAGCTTCTGAAATCTTTTGCTGAACCTGATACTGTACAACACAGACCTGTATATAAATCACTTGGCTCCTGCTAGTCACTTCTTAGGAGCTCAATCTGATTGGAAACAGATTACCTACACTGGCTTTTTACCCCCTACTCTTCTTCCTGTTGAGATAATATATTTAGGGAAAGTTTTTTTTTTTTTAAAAAAAAAAAAAAAGAAAAAGAAAAAAAAAAAAAGGAAAACCTCTTACCTTGTAGCAATTCTCTGAAGATTTCTCTCTTTCTCTCTGTCTTTGACAACATCTGGCTTCACTCGGCACATCATTTCCCACTCCCGTTTTTTATCAAGCTGTGTTATAAATATTGTTATGTGAAAGAACATGGAGCTTTTGAGAATATAGCATATTCTGATGGAATATGTAGCAAGAGGAAAAATAAGATAAATCAACAAACCTCAATTTGATGGAGAATATGGGGAACGCTAGAATGTTTTTATAGGGCTGGACAATGGGTCTGAAGGAAGTTTCTAGCACATACTTTTAAAGGGCTCCAAACCTCAAACAAAACCTCTATAACAAAAAGATCAGAGTCACATCACAGTGACGCCTGCAGCTGGAGACAATCAGGAGGAACCATGGGAACACCTTCACACTGACTGCTAGGGACATAGGAATTATTCAAAGAGGACTTTCAACCCAATCTTCCGAGCATTCATGAACTGATCACAGAGCAAATTATACATGATAAAATCCTGGACCTCTCTAGACAGAGAATTCACATTTTGGGCCTCAAGAATTTTACCTCCTCTGCTGAATTAATCATAATACAACTCTGATCAACAATGGCATGTAGCCAGGACTACAGAGAACAGAACCCAATCAGGAAAAACAGTACACAGTACCCAGTGGAGAAGCACTGCCACGTACAACACTGGTCAGTTTGGTGCCCAAAACAAAGAGCTTCAAAGCAGGAAAACACAGTATTGTTTTTTTCCCAAATGCTATCAGTGGCCACAGCAACATCGGACATATTCCCATTACAATGTTAGAAAGTTGTGTTTCCGCAGCCCTACGGTGAGGTAACAATAGTGACTTTTTTTTATTCCTTCTAAAATCTTAGCAGTGTTCTAGTGAGAGGGGCATTGCACCAAGTCTGTGTGACACAAAAAGTCTTTTGTGGAATTACAGAGTCCTTATCTTTGAAATTCCAGGTAGACTACTACGAACACATGAGTTTATGATCACGCTTCAGCCTTTCATCAAAGAAACTGCCTATTCTAGCTTCCATCAGCAAGAAATTAATAAAAGGCAGTCTGTTTTCAAGATTTTTTTTTTAAGGTTGAGCAAATCAGTTTAGCGCCTTGCAGCCCACCTCTGCTTTGCAGCACTATATGAAACCAGGTATTTAGGTAACCATAATCAAGGTAATGCTTTACTGCAGTCCTCTGTATTTAAAAGACAGGTTATGGCTTAATCCCAATATTCCCAGAACATCAGACAGGTAAATCTGTAATCCCATCAAAACAGAATCTGTAAGACTACACATTAAAAGTCCTTATATATAGTCCAAAAAGAAATCAGTTACAACCTGAAATTCAATTTCCACCAAAAACAAAAAACCCACAAGTTTGTCAACAGGGTTTTGCTTTCTTAATAGCAACTCCAAGCCTATAAGTAATTCAGAACATGGTCACAGTAATAAAGAAACGGCTATCAGGAAAATCTGTGTGGAGAACACACACAGTGATCCACAAGCACATGAACGATTACCGCAATTTGAACCCAGAGGCCTTTGAACATGGAAGTCACAGCAGAATTTAAATAGAAAAAGGTTTTCTAACCTTTCTCCCTCTCATTTGCTATGACAAAGACAGAATTATTTTCACTTACAATGCTCAGAAAGGCACTTAGGCACTAGATTAACAGTAGCCAGCAGGAAACAGAGCTTTAAGCAACTGCTTTTCATTTCCTCAACAGCAAAAATACCTTAGGCTGGGAGTAAAACTGACTACAATAGTCCTGCCAAAAATAAGCCCAGAAAAAAAGGTAAAAGGATTTACAGCATGCCTGCTTTGAAAGTCAAAATATTCAAGCTGCTTGAGATCAGAGTGAGGAAGAGATTCCAAAACTGAGAGGGAATCTGAAAACACTCTCCCAAATCCCTCATTAGGGATCTTGGGCACATAGACCCACAACAGACTAACTGTAGAGGGAAATATGTTGTCTCTTTCTCACCTTCCTCCTCTGCTCCAGTCTTTCCTGTTTTAACTTTTCTCTCTCTTTCTCCAGTTTTTTACTCTTAGCCAAGATGGTGGGTTTATTCTGCGGAATCTTTTTGTTGAGCACTTTTGCCATGGCATCTGCCCAGCCTGCACTTGGGCCAGCTTGTGCATTCGATGCCTCTTCCACTGCATCACCACAGGTTGCTGTTTCATCCTCATCATCTCCCTCAAGGGCTTCACTTTCTGAAGAGTAGCTGTCTTCAGAGAGCCCTGAGCTTAACTCGGAACCTAGGGGAAAAAAAAATAAAAAAAGGCAAAAAGAGGTATTAGAATTTACTTCCTTCTAGTAAAAACCCATCACTACTCAAATTTCCTCTGAGTACAAAACATTATCAGAAGTTCAGGTCCATGTGCTGCTTGCTGTTACAACTGACTCCTCAACACAGTGTCCAATAGAGCAAGCACCACCACAATGAATTTGTTAGAAAGTTTACAGCGCAAGTGTTTGCTCCTCTTAGCAATGACTTAAAGTGACGGGGGCTGGGTAAGCAAGATAAGACAGCATTGGTAATGTCTCGAAGATTCAAAATCTAGGCTTTTAAGAAGAGATTTCAGTATTAGAAAAAACCCTACATATTGTAAATACACAAAAGCCCATTTATGAATATATGTATATACCTACATACAAACTGCAACAGCGACACCTAGTGTTTAAGCACACATAGCCAAAGTGATGGACCTGAAGGAAGGGTGTGCACTTGTGTCAAAAGCACTCCTTGCTCAAGGGAAAGGAAGCCGGCAGACTAGGATTAGTCAAACAGAAAGAGCACCTTGTGAGTGAAGGCAGTTGTCAGGGATGTCGAAATTAGCCAGAGGCACCAAGACTTCTAGCATGAGTAATTTCTCAGTCTTTGCACACACACACACCCCCCCGCAAATTCAGACTTACTTCCTCCATGTTCTTTAAAAAAAAAAAAAAAAAAAAAAAAATTCTACTGAAACAAGATACTTTTCTAAACAGAGTGGGAGGTTAACCAATTTCATTCTATCTACTTTTATTCTTTGATTTTATCTTTTAAAAAAAAAAAAAAAAAAAAAAAAAAGCAATAAAAATATTGGACTTTGGAATCAAGAATAGCAAACACCACAAGAGAACAGCCTGCCAGGTGCCAACTCCAATCTAAATGAGGAATCTTCCCTCTTCAGTCTGTTCACCAGGTCAAATGGCAAAAACAAAAGATCTTGAGCTGTGAAGCTGATGAACTGGAATGAACTTCACTCAAGTTTAGAGCATGCTGAAACATATCTGGTTGTTTAAGTGGACTCATCACATCATGAAAAACAACATGAGTGCCCTGTCATTATCTGCTACCATTCTACTAATACCACCCACATGTTTTTCATGTATTATTTCCTGTATATCTTTAAAACCCCAACGGATGCCCAAGGAATAAATGGAATGGCTGGGAACTAGCTCCAACACAACCCCACTAGCAAAGAGAGTTATCCAACAACTCTGAGATACCAGCTGACTACTCTTAGCCCAGCTAACACTCTCCCTTTAGAAAAATATACTTAACTTTAGAAAGATACTCTAACTTTAAAAAAGAAAAACCAAACTGTTTTGTTCTACCGAACTAAGAATTTCTAAAAGATGTTTAAAATGTTAGAAATTAAAGCTTCCACTTTTTAATCACCTTAATCAGCTAAACTCTTAAAAGACAGAGGCCAGGACTGCTTGAGAAAAATCTAAAACCAAGGCAGACAGCACTAATGACAATTTTGTCCTCCTATTCATTGTTAATCAATTGTGTATTTATTTACTTTACAAACATAAACAAAACCTGGGGCCAAACTAACTCATTTTGCCGCCATTTCTGTTTGTCCCTTTGAATCATCAGTTAAAAAACCCAACAAAACAGCAACAAAACAGCCACATTAAATAATTTAAAACTAAGCCTCTAAGGCCCAGACCTCAGAGGAGGGAAAGGCACTTGGTCGGGAAGTGAGAAATTGTTTGACAAATGCAGTAATCACTAAAAGCTGCATCATCTTCCTCCTATCACTGTGTTTCCATATCCCGGTTTTCAAAGTCAGGATCAAACTGCTGGAATCACAAAAGCACATGCACAGATAACAAAACTCCACAAGTTTTCAGTCCCAAGCCTTGTCCACACTAGAATACCATCATGCTGTTTTAAAGTCAGGAACTAATTCGTATTTCTGGCTTCTTACACAGACTAAATCTAAAAAGGATACCTGAAGTCTGAATCCAAAATCTATGCACTGTTTAGCAACAAGTGAATCTTAAACATTTCTATCAGTTTGGGAAGAAAAAAAAAAAAGGGAGGAGGGGGAATACAAAAGGACATATCAGTTTTCTTCACTCCATCCCTGCCTCTGCCAATAGGGTGTTAACTGATTTCTAGTTAATGCTATCCCAGAAACATTTTGGAAGAGGTGGTGCTTGGGACTTTCAACCATTACAGGAAGGCGAACAAGCCTTCTACAACCAGCCACGGCTTGTTCTGGATGCATCTAAGTAATCTCAATTTGAAGAGTTTTATCAGAAGAATCACGTGCAGCCGAGTTCCAAAGGGTCAGGCCTGGCAGTTTCCATATAACAAGCCCTGACTGACAGCGGGGCAGCTTCCCACAGCCTTACTCCTCACCATGCACACCTGCTCAGAGAGCAGCACCAAGCACAAACGAGGCTCTCAGGGCAGCCCCTGCAGGGCCCCCACGGCCAGAAGCGCCGCGCGACCAGGCCAGGGCACACAGGGCCTCAAGAAGATGGAAGGGGGTAGACCTGGTGCCTGAGTGGTCCGGGCAGAGCGGTACCGGAAGCCGCGGCAGCCCACGGCGGCGCCGGGCCCCGCCAGCCCGAGGAGAGAAGGGGGCCCCGTGCCCGCCCGTTACCGCTCTCCTCCCCCGCCCGTTACCGCTATCCGCCTCCTCGCCCACCGCCGCCCCGGGTCCACGCGCGCCCTCCACGGCCGCCGCCATTTTGACCAAGGCTCGCGCTCGCTAACCCCTTCCGGCGCGCCCCTCCGGAGCCGCCGTCTGAGCGTTCCACCTCCAAAAGGTTCCGGGCCGGGCGCAGTGGGAGGCGACCGGCCGTTGGGGACCGCTACCAAAACGGGCGATCTTTGAAAGCAACTTATCACCTAAAAACGCTTCAAACGATCAAAGTGTGCGGAGGGGAGGGGGCTAATGCAGTATAATAAGAGAGTTTATTATCTGTTTTTGCCAAAAAGGAGGTACACTCGTGAGGTCTTAAAATACCAGATAGGTAACGGGACATAAACAGCCAAGACAAAGCTAGAATAGGGGCAAAATAAAAAAGAAAAGAGAGAGAGAGAGAGAGAGAGAGGTAATAGAGATAACAGGCTGTTTTAAGAAGGAAGTAGGTAGCCCCATATTTTATTTTTCTTCACTTCTTGTCAATACAAATCACTGTCCTGTGTTGCTTTCCTGGTAATAAAGAAACATAAATTGTTTCCATGCTGGAAGGAAGCAGGTTCTGTGCGTGCCGCACAAGTGCGCCCTGTGCAGAAATCCCTGAGCCAGCTCTGGGGAGGCGAAGGGGCAGCCTGGTGCGTGAAGGCCTCACACACCCAAAACGCCTGCAGAACCTGAGCCGTGTCTCTCCAAACTGTACTGCCGTGTAAGTTATCTCGAAAGAAATGTAAGTCTGTAAAGCAACCACAGCTGCTTTTGAAGATTTTTCTTGCAAATATCACTTCAATCCTTCCAGGCTAGAAAACAAAGTTCTGCCACAGTCTCTGGCTGTGGATAAACGACTAGATTTCTGAGCTGTATAACAGTAACCGGCATTGCCCTGCTCCTCCTAGAGCGCTGGAAGGGAGAGCTCACTGAATATTTTGCAGTTCTCCTTTTCCTCCTCTCCGTTGCACCAGGAGAACCTTGTTGGTGAGGAGCGAACCCCGACGGGACCAGCACATTCAGAAGGTGTTTCCATGCACGAAGGATAACAGGAGCGGTCGCTGGTGGGATCTGACCAAAAAACTCAAAGGAGTTGTCAGAGTTGTGAAAAGACACGAGGGACCTTCAGAGCTTGCTGTGAAGATTCACGGAGCACAGGCACCTCACTGTGGTTTCTCTCGGTGGGTTTTGGTGCCAGCCTGATGCTCTGCTTTGGTAGCGTTGCCTGTGGAGCTGTTGAGCAGGCTCAAGAGCTTTGCTGAGCAGGCTGGTGATGTCTTCGACACCGAAAAACAGGCAACCCCTGTTCCAGAAAAGGCTCTTCTGCTCATAAACCCCGTTCTACACCAGGAACTTCATAGTGTGATATGACAAAGAACTCTTAATTATTTTTTGATTATTTTTGGTAATTAACAAAATAACTACACAACCCAGCAGGCTCAGCAGCACCTCTCTGTACATTCCTTTTCTTCTGACAGCTTGCACAGTGTAAACCAGTCATTAGAATAATGACTCTCAAACTGTGATTTGAGGAAGGGCTGAGATATAGGAGCAGTCTTGGAAGTTGTAGTTCAATCCACAGTTCTGAAATGAATTAACTCACTTTGTCAGACTCCTCAGAAAAATAAATCAAACAGAAAAAAAACATATTCTGGAGATCCTATCTCAGAAATTAAGGCAAATGCTCTGATTTTTTTTCTTTCAAACAACTGCATGGGCATCATGTCTAAGCAAACAGCACAATGCACGCATAGCGGCTTACCATCAGCACCTCAGCCATAGTGGGGAACAGCCACAAGAAGGAAGCTGATCTGAAGTGGTGAGACTGAGCGTGAAGAGGCCTTTGGATCAAGAGCGTTATGCTTAACTGTCAGTGTAATAGACTAAATATTATAATTGTAATAACGTCTGAAGAAGTGTATGTATCTGCCCTTGCTCTGCAGTGGAAACTGTCAGTGGTTTCCATCAGAACGGAGCACTGAGGCATTCTCAGGTTTCTGTGGAAACTCCCCTTCCCGTATGTGGAAATCTTATTACCCAAACAGTTCCATGTTTCTGATCTGTCCTGTTGTATTTTCTTTTCCTGCTTTCCCTTGTGGCTCCTGCCACTCTCTTCCTCTTCGCTTGGTGAACAAATTGCCTCGAATCACACATATCCTTGGAAGAATTGCCCTGTCAGGCCCAATGGAGGCTGAATCCCAAGGCAAAACAATAAAGTGCAACATCTTTGCCACCTTGTGAGTCACATCCACGGCCTGATTCCATTCCTAAAAGAGATCAATAACAAAAGAAAACATTTTAAAGGTGCTGCAAGACTTAAACATGTTTGTTTTCATGTCTATTTCTTTGGTTTAACTGGAGCTAAGTCCCTCCGAAATATTTCTGCCTTTTTTTTTTTTTCATTTTTAGATGAAGAAAGAGGAGCAATTCTTGAGTGAATAACAAAATCTCATGTTTCCATATAATAACCAATGCTCTCATCATATATTTAATAAAATCCATAGAAACTGTCATGTAATAAGTCATCATAAGTCACCATATAATGCTTTGAAAATGTTTTATATCGTAAAAATCTAAGCCAATTCCTGGAAAGGTTGTGTAGAAACGTCCTATTTCTTTCAGTGGGTCCTGAGCCTCAAAAAAACACAGTGCAGTAAAGAGTAACATTTTGGAGAAGACAGAAATGATGCAGGGAGTGGTAAGTGCAACATTTTCAAACCTCTTTGCCTGAGGTTGTTCCTCACTTGTAAGCATGAATATGCACTTTGGGACCTAGATAAATACTTGTACAACAATGAACTATTTAAGCAATGAAACCCGCATAAAAACCTTGGAGAAAAAGAACTCTCCTATATTTAGAGAGGGGTTTTGATGCTGAGACACAAAACCATAGGCTAAAAAACAATGCTAAAAAGAAATTGGGAAATCTCACTCCTTGAATGTGACAGATTATTACAGTGCATGTGCCCAGAGTAATGCTGGGTAATCTTAAAACACTTTTCCTAACCTTTAAGCATTTGAGTTTGCAGTTCTCACTGTTATTTAATGTAGCTAATTTTATATGTAACTATTGTTTAGATTACAGCAGTTTGCAAGCAAAATCAGGGTTCCCTTTACGATACAAGTTCTTATTGAAATGTATTATTATTATTATTATCTCTGACATTAATACAAAAAATGAAAGAGAGGTAAATTGACTTATTAGAATTGGTAACCAAATCCTGAATTCCCATTTCATTTTTTCCTCATTACTTTTATTCATTTGTTTGGTAGGGTAGTATTTCTAAAACTTTATCATAGCAGATCGCAGGCTAGGTAACCCATCTAAAACCTGTATTCCATATGAATGAATTATGAGAATGGGATGTTATCTGACAAAAACTTGCACTATTAACTGGAATATTAGGTACCCATGTCAGTTTAGCTGCATGTTACCATTGTTTGAATTGGAGAAATTAGCTGGATTTAAACAGACTAAATGAGAAAAAGGACTTGTCTCACAAAATGTGCTGTTATGTTCCAACCGGATTTTAAGTGTAAGCAGTCCTGTCAAGGAGGACAGGTTGAAGAGTAAAGCAGCTAAAGAATATTGTAGTTAAATCTCCAGGGATTTAGGTGTTTGGGGGGGGGGTTATTTATTTATTTACTTACTTACTTACTTACTTACTTATTTATTTATTTATTTATTTATTTAAACTATTGTCAGCCATGGTCATCGTATCTGATTAATTTATAGAATTTTCAGTAATGGTTCAAAAAGAAACAAGAAAAGAAATATGCAAAGTAAAGTTTAGGTAGGCCTCGAAAGTTCCCTCCTACTTTGTGGAAACAAAGAAAAAAAAGATAGAAAGAAAAGAAAGTGTCATTTGAACCTGTGTATAGCAAAAGGTGATTCAAATGTTTAATCCCCGCATAAGAATGAATTTGTCTGGCTATAAAAAAAGTCTCAGAAAAGTGGCTTAGTTTGTATCCTTGAGGATTCTGCAGGTAGTTCCTGTAAATTCAGACAATGTGACTGTCTCGGGAGCTATAAAGCAACAAAATACAGAAGAATGTCATTCCTTAAACTGATGAACTAAAAGATAAGCTATTTATTACTACAGAACAGCCTCAGGGAACATATACTTTTTTTTTTTTTTTTTTTTTGGGAAAAGTTTATTTATTTGTTATCTGCATCTTTTAAGTCATGTCCAGGTATTATCTCATTATATTCTTACTCAATATTCTTCGTGAAGGCTAATTATTTTTCAGTGTTTTTGAAAGCTTTAGTCTTTAGTAAAAGCCAGTTGATAGATCCCTGATTTCCCTAAAATCAGTAACAGATCTGCTATTTTCAGGGAAACCAGGATTTTGTACACTGCTTTCTTTCTTTGAGCAAAACTGTAACTGCTAATGATCTTGAGGTTCATTTTCTTACCTATGAACTTCTAGCGATGCATTTAACTTGATGATGGAATTATTAATAGACAAATCTGTTATGGTAAGAGTACTCTTTCAGCTTTCATCTAAATGCTAACGTTAGCTAAACTTGAATATTTTCTTTCTCCTCCTGCCTCAACAGAAATGATTATCACCAAATGAAGTCCCTGAATTCACTGAGTGTTTTCCTGTAAGTGAAATTACTGACTTGGACAGGGGCTTGGCTGGGCTTATGTGGCTATTTGTCATGTTTCAGAGCAAACTGTGCTTGGAAATGCTTTAAGCGTCTCAGGTCCAACTTTTATAGGATGGGCTTTGCTACTGTCAGCCTTTTGGGAGGCAACCACCCAACCCAACAATGCAGGACTCTCTAGGCTACAACCACCATGGAAAGCATACTGATAGAGCAAGACTTCTTAACTCCTATAAAACCTTCAGCTTCCGAGTCACCTGGTCTTTTGGTCATTTTCCTCAGGCTTTATTTGAACCTCACCACAGTGTTTTAGAGGTATCTGAAAGAATAGCAATGTTAATGCTATGAGTGCTGATAGGTGCTGAATTGCTTGGTTTAGTGTTCCGTTATTTTATTGCTTGTTTTATATTCTGTGTGAGAAACAGTGTTTGGGGTGAAGCTACGGAAATTTTTGAAGCAGAGCAAAGTCAGAGAAGTGAGCTTTGCTTTTAAACCTGAAAGCAGTTAGTTTCATAGTTGCTCTTGGGTTTGTTTTGAGTGCTGGTCTAGAACTCAGGCTCATGTGACAGCTCTGGCTCCTGTCCAAATGAGTGTCCCTATGCTGGTAGGCAGCTCCTTTCATGTGCAGAGATGCAGCTGCCATGGGACTTTGTGGTAGAAGAAGGACAGATAACTCAGCAGGCATCAGGAGGCTTTTGATAATGGCACAAAAACATTTAGCTGGCCTTGGTTTGCGAAAAGCCTGAGTAGAGAGATGATGATAATCCATGTCACTAAATAAGAACAGTGCTGCATTTTGTACCAGTTAAAGTCATTTTTCAGGTTGTATATCTTCATTCCTGCATTTAAATCTGTCATACTGCCTTATAAAAAGTTAAAAAATGGAAAAGATTAGAAGGTTGCCTTCAGGATATATGGATTGTTTGAGCTTGAGATAGATGCATACAAATATATATAGTTCCATTGTTTGCATTGTCTTCAGACTCACAAACTGATTTTTGGATGTTCTGAACATTCACAGTTCCAGGAGGAGTCAAAGATGTGTGCATGCGTTACTGCTTAAACTCCATGTCTTTAGCAATAAGGAAAGAATATCTGCATCTGTCTGAGAGGCATAAACATCACACACATACATGTGTGAGTTCCTAATGAAACTTTTCAGAAATTCTGCTTTTGGAAGAAAGTGTTTATCTTTAACAGAAATCTATTGTAGGTAGCTATGTAATGGGATCTCTCATTTTTTATTTGCCGAGATTGGCTTTTTTTAGTGCTCTAAATCTTATTTTAGAAATGAGTATTGCACTACGAGTGTGTGTGCAAAGGAAGCTATTAATAATATTCGTTATGAAAACCTGATCATAAGTGTTTTTAGTCCATTAGCCATTCAGCTTTATTTATGTCCTCTTTCAGGAAGAATTTGAAGCCAGAATTTAAAAGATGGAGTTTGGAAAAAGAGCAAACCGTTAAGTCACAGAGTGCTGTCACATTCAGTGTGCTTGAAAAATCCTTTTCCTTCCTCATTTTTTTTTGATAACCTTTAGAAAGAGGAATGAGTATTCATCATCTACTGCTTTCCCATCGTTAAATTAAAATTGTTTTAAGAATCACAACTCTGATGAACCAAATCAAAGTAATCTGCTAATTACACAGAATTAGTATGTGCTTTCCTTCCATAGGTTGTTTAAATGTACTATGACTAACAGGCCTTTATTTAATCTTGGTCCTTTACCCTTCAGGCTTACTCGACATAACTTTGTTCTTGAGTATTTGTACAAAGTTATATAATATGCAATATGCTGGTCTATCTTAGGATAGAAAAAAAAAAGTAAATAAAATGTTGGAGTACTTGAAATTAATTTTCTATCTTCATGAGCTTATTCAGACTGACCTGCATTGATTTTATATATTTCTTAAAAAAAAAAAAATCTAGATCCCACACATTGTCCTTAGGTCCCATTTTGCAAAGTGACCTTCTCAGCAGTGAAGTTCTGACTAAACCAAAGCATATTGCTTGGTAAAAGCAGAATCGTATTGTAAAATGAAAAGATTTCTTTTTTTGTCAGAAGACTTGATCTCTCATTCCCATATATCTGTCTCTAAAATAGTATGGGAATACATGTATATAGATTTAAAACTGCTTGTAATTGCTACCTTAGCTGATAAATAAAACCACCTTATCTATCTAAGCTTTAAAAGAAAATATTTCTTATGATTTCCTTGGAATATGGTTACTGCCAGCTCCTGAGATTTCTGGTATATGTTTACTGTTTTAATGTATCCCTGAAGCTATGGCTTGATCCTGTTGCATTTAGCAGTTGTGAGTTTGGGATTTGAAATGTCAGCACTGGGGCTGCTCTCAATGCATCACTGCTGCCATGGGGCGCAGTGGCTGCGGCAGCCACTTTCGGGAGCTGTTGCTGTTCATATTTCACAAAGGCCTCAGGAAAAGTAGTCTGAGAAATAGGGCAGTGCAGAAAAGAAATAGTCTTGGCCAATCTGTCTTCTTATTTTGGTTAACATACAAAGAAGTATATTTATTGTATATAATGCAAATTGCTTTATGATCTATTGGTAGTCTTTTTGCTTTTTTTTCCCTATGATTTACATAGAAATGCAATAGTTAACCTGATGTAATAATTTGGCATTCCGTCTTTTTCAATTGGTTAATGCTCAAAGGCTGAAGTGGTTTTTTTTGCATGAAGAATAGGTCTGTAACTTCTGAATTAATTTCTGTGTGAGACAATGCCGATGCAATGTTTTTAAAACGTAATTTAGATTCAAATTAATGTGAAGGCAAGCTCCTTGAGTCACCTACTCTTTCTCTGTGGAATCATTTCTAATTGAATGTTAAGATCAAAGTTTAAGTTTATAAGAAAGAAAAACAAGTGCAGATAAATAGTTATTATCTGACATCCTTATGAAAATTCATGACCTGCAGCTTTATCAGAGACCTTTTAAGAATTCTAATTGTGAAGTATGCGTAACTATTAAATGGCTAGAACGCTTCAGTCTCTTGATAAGAAGCGAGTTAAATAATTGTCCTGTTTAACTTGTGCTTGTTAACCTTTAAGGTCAACTAGTTTGAACATACGTTTAATGAAATCCTGGAGCCAGAATTTATGATACTGCTGCTGAATGTTAAATTGGACAATTTACATAAGCAGGACATTAACCTTCTGAGCACTAAATAGCATTTTAGCACTTAGCCGCTGGGGACAATAAGGGACATGTTCTATATATTTGTGATTAGCTTGCCTGGAAACTCTCATGATGACCAATTGGCCTACCAAGTTTAGCAGCATAATTAAATGAATGGACTCAGCCTAAGTAAATTATCAGTGCTGTGTACAGTATATCATTATAGTCCTAAGGAAAAAAAAAAGATATGAATAATTTAATATTACATTACTAATTTATCAATGCTAAGTGACTGCAAGGAGGCTCTTTGTAATTCGTTGTTTTAAATTTGATATTTGATTTACTGCTGGTGTGATTAAACTTGAACCTACTTCATTTCTTTATCGGAAATTTATGGTAAGAGCTGACTTTTTTCACAGGATAATGAATGTATTTTCCGTTTTCTTCTGCTTTGATGATAATAGCAAATACGAAGTATTATATGTTGCCAAACTTGTAATTAAGCAATTTGTCATAACGAGGCCTGTGTGTCATCTTTTGGCCGGGAGACCTCGTAGCACACGAGGGCAGCAGACTTGGAGGGGTCGGAGATCTGAGCTGAGGAGCAGAGGAGCAAAGGCGTAGGGTGCGTTCTCACAGAGGTGGAAGATGGAAGTTGCTGTCCTTGCCATCCCCATGGAAATATCCCGCCAGGGCAAGCTGAGGCTGCAAGGCACAGCGTGGGGCTCGGCGGGGCTGAGCGCTCTGCTTGCTCTGCGCTGCTTCCTGCCCTCGCCGGGCAAGGTGCCCTCTGAAGGACACGCTGGCGTGTGGCCCCCCTTCCCAAGGCTGTCCAGGTGTTCGCGCTGCATGTGAGGTGCCTTCGGGGGGGTGTTATGGGGCTCTGCATCTACACGGAGGCTCAGGCGCAGCCCCTGCGCACACAGCTGCTTTGGCCTGGTGCTGCATGTGGAAGAACTTGCACCTTCATTAGGACCAACCGCCAGAGCAAGGGGGACCGTGCTTGCCAGAGCCAAAGGCTCTGCCATCTCCGGTGCTCAGCTTATACTGTCCATAGTCTGGAAAGAGACATTTTTGCAGGGATTGCTACCTACAGGCATGGCTACTGGCAGAGCGCTCCGGTTACAGGAACAGTCTGATGAACAAAACAGCCATGAGGAAAGGATCTCCTTAGCAAAAAGCATCAGGACAAGGATAACACACAGCAACGTATCAGCTCAAGGGCATTTCCGATTATGAAAGGGGCTGGTGAGGACTTTTTATTTTCTTTTCATTTTTTTAATTATCTCTTCTCTCCCCTGCAAATTGTGCAGTTTCAAAGGGGAAGATAGGAAGAGATTGCTGAGACAGGAAAAAGGCGCAAGAAATAAAACAGGAAACAAAGGATCATTGAAAGGGAACAGGGAGAGGTAGCAGTGAATAAGGAAAGAACATGAAGCTCAGAATGAAAACGTAAAGGAGAAGGATGGGATGAAGGCAGAAAAACTGTCAACAGGAAGACAGAAATGAAGAGAAAAGAGCTCCAAGATTCAGCTATGGAGTTGTCCAATGACACCATCAGGATGATGTGACAGCATCATTGTTTTTCCCACATGGGATAAAGCAAGGGGAACTGCTGAACTCTATGTTCACTGTATGCTGTGGACTATGCTGTCCACTGTGGACTATGGAGGGTGCAAAAGAGGCTGCGTGTTCCCCGCAGGCCCAGGATCTGCACATGTGCTGGGCATGGGGAAGAATCAAAATCTGAATTTCTGACTTTCCAGAGTCTGCCTACTTCAAGTGCGATGTGAAGATTGCCCTATTTCTCCACCACTGGAGAAGAGATAATGGTTCTAAGGCTTGATTTAATCATTCAGTTGGCATGCCAATAGAGAATTATAAACATAATCCACCGGTGAATTTACTGTAGGATGGCTATGATGTACAGCCAGAGCCTGGATGGATGAGGCCTTCGTAGTCATTCTGCTACACTTAGTCCCCTGCCATATGACAGTGGTGCCCAGGAAGTCATGAAATGTGAGAAAGTTCATATAAGGAACATGAGCAGAGTTCCTGGCCCTTCCTACACACCGTCTAACTAAGGAAGAGTGTGGCTCAGGTTCATGTATGCTGTGAAGTCCCTTGTGCCACCCAGAAATAAAAGCCCATACAATTAGTGTCTTAACTTTTCTGTATTTTTGTGTCTTTTTGGCAATGCACATGATGATGCTGAAAAAAAAACGCTCCCTGAAACCTGAGATCAGATTTTTATGTATATTTAAGTGCTTAAGCTGTTTATACCGTGTCTAAGAACTATTGATTTGTTCCATTTGATTCTGTTGCAAAATAACACAGCAGTTCATTAGACGTAAGATCAGACAGATTCCTTATATCCTACTTCTTCCAAGTATTATGGAGGAAAGGAAAAAGGGGGACAGGTGAAGCCTGATCCCTGAAAGAGAACTGCTCCTTACAAATGTAGTTCTGGTTTTCATGAGTGGTGGCCAAATATTTCTGAGAAGGAACATTCTTACAAAATTTCTGCCAATTTTCCCTGGAATCAAGCAGAAGTCGTTCTTGAGAACACAATCCTACCTTTGAATTTTGTCTTGAATGTGCAAATACTGTTTCATTCAAAGTAGAATACATCAGACATACTTGGAAGCTTATGATTGGTTAGAAAATTTTACTGATTTAACTGAATCAAACCCTCATATTTGCCACAGTCTAGAAAAACCTTCTCCGTTGCTATTTTGGATGGTACTACTCCATTTCAATTCTTTGATGGCTAGATGATGCATGCCAACCTTTTCAATCTCTGTTGCTGATTACATTGTAGAAAGGAGCTATTAATAGCAAAATACTTGAACAGGAAAAATGTACAATTAAAACCATCAATAGCGTTTTTAATATGCCTGATCACATCAATGACCAGTCATGGTGCCATCTTAGACCTGTAGATATCTGGTAGACCCCAAAAACAATTAAAAAAGAGAACTATGTGTTCTCAAAATCTTTTTTTTCTTTTTTTTTTGTCTGAAAAGAAGATTTTTGGTTGCTTGTGATACAGAAAAACTTGAGTGACTTCAGTTCAAGGCCTAGTTTTGGCACACAGATTTGTGTGATATTGGTGTAGGTCACTGAGTTCAAATGTTTCAGCTTCTGAGCTCTAGTCTTTCCGTATACAAAAGGTAGGTAGAAGGGCTATCTATCCCTCTATCAAAAGATACTGTGAGAAAATGTAAAACAGAAACTGTGCGCTACTCACACATTAATGAAAGCCATGCAAGTGGCTCTCTCTTCCAGGAAATAAAAAGAATACATTAAAACTTACTGGAAAAAAAAATGTTAGCCTTTGTAGCTAAAAAACATTTCTACCTGGAGTAGAATAAGCAATGTAGAATAAGTAGACTTCCATCTGAGTTAGGGAAGAAAGTCACACACTATCCCTTTTTAGCCCTAGAGACTCAAACTGTTAAAAAAGATACATTATCAGCACCCCATGGATCTATTTTTCTGCTCCCTCTTTTTGTGGCATCAGTGCATCAGTGCTTTCAATCAGCCATCACTGGGATTATAAGGCGCAGGGCGGGCTTCAAAAACAATTCTAAATGCACTCTTCCATGTACAACAATCATCTTTCCCCTCCCCTGTTCCACCTTCCAGATATCTGTCATTTGAGGCACCTCTCTATGCGTCTGCAAAGCAGTTTTACAAAGTTCTCCTCTTCCCAGTGCTTGCTCTGAGGGGGAGCATCGTCAGCCACACAAGCAAGGGAGAGGAGCTGGAAACTTTCTAAGGTGATGATACCCTGCAAATAACAGCAAACTAGCATAAAGCATAACTAAAAGGACCAATCTTTTTAAAAGACTTGTGTGTATATCTGCAAACCTCATCAGCTTTATTCATGCCAAGTTCAATTTCCACTCCTTTTGTTTCTCTTCTCTTCACATTGTTCAAATTCAACACAACCAGCCAGTTAAATATTTTGAGGACTTATCCTTATTATCCCATCCAAGTGAATTCAGTCTTTTACTTTTTTTTTCCCCTCAAGTAAGCCTATAAAATATTTCTTTTCCTCTCTATTCTCCACTGCAGTGTTATTTGCTGTACTTTCTTCTGTCCCAGTTCCACTACAGTGGAAAAATCCGTAGCCTCATTCACTTGACTTTTTCCCCACCTTCATCTAGGAATGTTTTTGATACTTCTGGAGCAGACAGTCCTCTGTAATGGAAGTAAATTCACATACGACTGTGCAAGTATTGCACCAGATGATTACAGAAGAGGAATGGAATAAGCAATTTCTCTCTCCCTAGAAAATACACACCAGATTATATGGAGATGTGGAATTTTCCTTCAGAGGAAGTCATTACATAAGTCATGGTGTTTCATGGACTAATCAAGGCATAGCTGGTTTACTCTATGCCTTAAGCTATTTGCAAGTATTTAAATATTGCAGTTCAAACATTTAAAAATTGCAGCAGATGTATCAGTGGAATGCATCAGGCATGCGTATGGGCTTTTCATCACACATTTAGGATTGCCTGCACTAATTTACAGCTACAGGAAGCTGCACATTTAAAGTTACTGGCATTGCTTTATCTTCTGTTTCATATGCATTTTTAATGATACTCTTTAATGATACTATCAGTTTCTTAAATATACCTCATCTTCTATTTAAACATCCTAATGACAGTACATATGCAGAAACTGAGATACATAAAGAATGATTTTGAAAGTGTTACTGGAAGCTGTGAAGTCCCTCTCTGGATCTTTCTCTTCCCTTTAATGTTTTCTGTTTATTAAAAATGTGTAGATATTATTGCTATCCAATACCTATATGGAGTTATGTGTGATACAAGCTTCAAAAACGTGTACTTAAGGAGTAGCACTCCATCCCTCTGTTTGAAATGATTTAAAAAATGTTTCAGACTTGCTGTAGCTGTCAGAGATCTTCCCACAAAACAACTGCTATCTTTTAAGAAAAAGAGAAAGACATTTCCCTGACACGTTTTCCGTACAGATATTCTTAAATATAATCCCTTCTATTGCTTTGGTAAGTCAATCACACTAACTGGTACCAGTTATTCAGTGACTGCCTTGGGCTAAATAGAGCAAGTGACAAAAACCCTTTTAGGTTGTCATGTGTTAATGTAAAATGCCCCCAGACCCCAATGCTTATTCATCTTCATCTAGTTGACTAATGCTTTTCCCATGTTGTTACATGTTGGTAAATTAAAGAAGCCTTCCAGACAGTTCTGTCAACAGTTTACTGAAATGTACCTCATTAGTGAGGTTGAGCTGTCACATGAGTGTAATTTAATCCTATTGAATTATCACTCAAAAATGCTTGAATACGAGGCCTTTGTACTCTGAGAAAGCAGATTTTCGAGGAATACTGTCACATTTTAAATTGATTAGATGTGAAGCATGCTAAGAAAAGAAAAACAGAGTTTTTTAAACTCACAGCAAGACTTATGACAGCTCTTTAACTGCATCTTGCATTTCAGAGAGCAGCAAAAGGCCAGGTGCGTCACCACCTTGGCTTTTCATGTAGCAGAACAGAGCTGGGAGGCTGAGTGCCATGCTCAAAATGGAACATCTTCCCTTGTCCAAAGAACAGACTGAAGAAAAAAATATAACAGAAAAAAATGCAAGAAATTTAACAGCACAAGGATGGATTTCGAAGTGTGGTCTACTAAATCATATGCATATAGTGCTTCTTTTAAAGAGCATTGGGCATTTTGTTATCTTTGAAATCAGTTCTGTATTATTTGATTAATTCACATATGATTTAATCCCCTATCCTCAAAGTCTAGGATTTGTTCTGTGCGTGGCTGTATGGGAGCCAGGAGTCTTTAGCACATGCTGCTGCATCTGAGATCATAGAAACAGGCCCCCTCTGCAGCCTGATCATAATATGCTTGGGAAGGCTCCAAAGTGGCATTTGTTTGAAAAGAAAAAAAAAAAAAAAAAAAAAAGAAAAAAAGAAAAAAATCTGTTCAATAATGGTTTCTGTTTGAATTGATTTGGGGGAATTCAGGAAAGAATTGCATTGCTAATTGGAATGGGATGAGCAAAATCAGCCCAAAGATGGTCTTTCCTCAGCTATGGCAGCGGGTCGTGGTTCAGGGGTCAACTCTCCTATTTCATCACGTCTTAATTGTCCGCCCAAAATGCTAGACTATCAGATTTGTAGGAGAAACTGCTAAAGATCGTGGATACATCCTGATACAGAACAGGAACAGTCTTTAAATCTTGCACAGCAGGCTAACAGTTTCTCATCCACATCAGCATTCAGTCCCAAGTTAGCGGTGACGTGATGGATGACGTGTGGCACTCGCATGTATATTTGTCCACTATGGAAGAAGAGGGAGGGGAAGCAGAGCAGTGTCCCAGCAGCTCTCCTGGCAGCAGAACAGCAGCAAAGTCCTCTGCCCCACCCCGGGAAGAGCTCACCTCCTCGCCAAGCTCTTCCCACTGAAGGTCACCAGCGAGTCTCTGCGGAGCGAGTCCTCAGCACTCAGGGCCAGCCCTACCTAGTTTTCTCTTCTGGTAGCTCTGCTGGCTTTACATATTTAATGAGATTTTATGGTTTTAGGCACTGTAAATTATATTCGCTTTCTCAGACCTCTAAGACCTTCCTCCACCTACCCTCCCTTACCTGTCAAGTTTCACTGGGTATGCTTTAAATTCCGGAGAGGAGAATACTGACTTTGCATAACATAAATGAAAGAGCCGCAAAGCATTACATTTTCATACAAATTACATGAAACCTCCAAGATTCTGTCCTTGAGGGGAGACAGCAAAGCAGCAAGTGTGCAGAGAAACAAGAGCTTTTGGGGTATGCGTGTGCATACATGTGTGTGTGCATGCATGTGTGTGTTCAGGCAATCATATTTCTTGTGATTCTCATCACTTCTCATGAGCTAAAGAATATTAGATTGCTCCTGCACTTTGCAGATAGCAGTTGTTAACAAATGTGAATTTTACAAATAGTCTTGGAAAACTAAGAATAATTATCATAACTCTATACCTGGAAAGTTGCACAAATCTAGAGGAGGTTGTTAAAACAAATTATTAAAGATTAAAGCATCTGCAGTGGGCCTGCACTTTCTCCTTCAGACTTCTACACCTGCAATTTATTCCCCAGTGAAGTGAATATTCCCTTTCACTGTGCCTCTCAGCCTTTTCCTCTGTAACTGAGGTGGATACAAGCAGAGCGTTTCCAGCCCTGAAAAGTTACATCTTGTAGGTGTTGCAGAATGCAGCATCATTGCTCCATAGGCTGCTCCTGGGAATATGCAACCAATGCAGAAAGGTTCCTTTTCTGGTGTCACTGCACTGAAGGTAAAAGGGATATCAAGGCCAGTTGAGTGGGATCGCTGGCAGAAGACTAATCGCTTCCTTGCCACTCCTCAGACCGCACTGCCACAAAGGCATCTTTCCCTTAGAGGTAAGATCTAAAGGAAAAATTAAGCCTGCTTTGTAACTTTGCATCATTTTTTCATATGTCAGGACAGGTTCCTGACATATAGTGCAGAAAATACAAAACTAAATGTTGCTAGAGGAAGAGGATGGAGACTGGATACTTTTCAATATCAGGACGGTATTTCTGTCCTGAAGGTCTGCCTCCCTGTCCTCACTCTCTCCTGCTGACTTCTTTGGGTTATGCCATGACTCAGCCGGAATCACTGGATCAAAGTGCATCTGTCAGGAAGGAAGCTGGATCTGGGACATCCGAATCCCAGAGACGCCAACAGATATAAAACGATAAACTCAACAGGCATGGCAGTGTGGCATTAGCACTTAAGGAAGCACATCTGCCCACTATTTGGTGATAACTGTTATATTCCAAGTTTGCGCTGAAATTCATGTACTAGATCTTGAGAATCTGATACGTATGTATATATACTAAGGGAAGGCTGTAGTCCAGTCACAGCGTTAATTTGAAAAAAAAACAGAGACAGAAAAAAAAGACAATTATTTGTGGTGTTCATTTCTTATCACTAGTTTTTATTAAAAAAAAAAAGAACCTTCTTAGTACTTCAGCAATCTAGGAGACAGAAAAAATTGTAAAGTTATTAGCTGACTTAAATTTGAAGAGTATTTGGAATTTTTTAAATTACTTTTTGACCAAGTTCAAAGCTAATGGGAGATCCTAAACATTAAAATGTTGGTTTTTTCCCTGAGAATGACGTTGAGCATTTTCTTGATAAATATTTAAAACGGGTGGATGTTCAGGATCATGACACAAAATCTCACGGCAAATATTGCCAATGTATATGACTGTGCGCATCAAGGACAGAAACCTATCCCTTTAGAAAGAGACCACTGAATGAAATCACAGGATGAAGCAACTACCAAGCAAAACTTTGAGAGATCAGCAAGTTATAGTAGCTAAGGTAACTATGAGGTCAAATTACTACTTTCATCACTCTGTAGGAAGTGATTGTAATCAGAGTATATGCAATATTTTGAAACATTTCCTTACAACTGAGCAAGTTTTTCCTTATAGGTGAGAATTTAGCTACTGACACAAAGCATTCAGAGAGCTGCATTGCTAGTGCAGTTTCTGAATGCTAAGCCAAGAATAAAGCAGAAGGGTCGCATGCTTGTTTGCATAGGCCAAGGTATTTCTGAAAGAGAGTTGCTTACACAGTTGTTTCATGACAGCTACGATTATGGCTGTTATTTTGGATTCTGGAGCAAATTGTATACATAATTCTAAATTGATACAGACTAGCTACATGCAGAATCATAATAAAAGTGAAATCAAGTTGAGTATAGATCTTTGTGTATCATGCATATGAAGTATTGAACTACTCTAATGCTATTCAAATTCGATTTGAAGAGAATAAGGAATTTTCAGGTTAAATGAGGTAGTCCTAAGATTTCAGTCCCTGATTCCTTTCTCCTGTAGTACTTCAGTTAACTCACAGATACTCCTACAGCCAACAGGGAGTTCAAGAGAAAAGGGTCATCAAGTTTAGGTTCATATTTAGCGTGGAGTTTTGGAGAAACAAAAGTGAATTTTTTTTCATTCCATGTTCATGAAAGGAATGACTAATTAATATGCTTCCTTGTTACATTTTTAGTTCTACCAGAAACATTACCTGCTATAAACATGTAAAAATCCCCAAAATTATTTCTCTTCTGCACTTGGAACTAGCAGTAAGTATCTTTCTAACTGTATAGGTTTTGGTTATGGACCAATTTCTAAAAGAAAAATAATATCAAATTGCAAAAAAATCCCCACTAAATTGTTCTTAAAATTAGAAGTCACTAAAATTACTCATTTATTATCTTCAGAGCCGAAGAATAAGGAAGCTGCTTTCAATATGTCTCTAGAATATTTTGAAGGATATAAAAATACATATATTAGAAAATTCTGGTTGGATTTTGAAGCTCAATGACTATAACCCTGGTCTATTCACCCTGAGCGTTTTCTGTTTTCAATTACATAAGCAAGAGATATTTGTTAAATTCAGTGACTTACCTCTAAAAGCCCACTGCAATCAAACAAAAGATTCCATTTATTCCAATAGATTTTTCATCAAGCTTTACTATGAGAGCATCTCATTTTCCAGTTTTTAAGTGCTATATCTTTTATCACCAGTAGTTACTGTCCTATTAACAGTAATCACATCCTGTTATGTGTTTGTAACATTATATACAGAGCTTTGTGATGGTGTTTTTATTAACTATGTTTTTAAATATCTGAAAGACCTATGGCTTTTGCTTGCAATGTGATCTCTTTGCAGCTTTGCTGCATGTTTACTACTCTATTGCATGTAAGGTTGGTGTTATAGGTCCAAATGTTATTGTTTATGTTATCTAAAAACTCCCATAGAAATGTTTTTTCAATCTGTGCAAAGCTGATTACTTTGTTTTCTCAGCTAAGAAAACCTGAGTTTCATGTGTACACTGACAGAGTGACAAACAGCTTTTTATATTTATGTGCGTATTTAGGGCATGCTTTAATGGCATCTAACAGCTTGCTCTTGTTGGAAGCTGTGGTTCCCAATCAGTTTTGCTCTCTTATATCAGACCTGGTGCTTGCCTGATCCCTTATCAGGCCAGCTCTGTTCAAGATGCAACCATAAAGCTTGTATTCTTATCAAGTTGGTTCTTTACCAGCCTGGTGAGCCAGCTCTGAGCTGGTATGAGGGAGCATAGGTTCATCTACTTGGGAGAAAGGGAGAAGCCTTATTTGGTTACAAGCTGAGTCACTAATGTTGAACCTCACCCATAGAATCCAGCTGGAGTTAACTGCAACTGTTATGTTTGAGTGAATTAGGTGAATCATGAGTGTCACTGAAGACAGTCAAAGTTTCACCAATCCTTTTCACAGTGTCCTCCAGAACTAGTAAGAGGCACAAAATTTCTAACAATTTTGCATCGGAATAAGGCTTTAGCCCAGAGAGAAATGTTGCTTATTGACGGAAACCACAACACTAGAAAGCCCTTTCCGTATTATTCAATGAGCAAAATTCATAACAAACTGTTTGCATATTCTCAGAGTGAAAGGAGAGAGGATGTTGCCTGAACCCTCTTCTTTCAGTGGTTCACCTGCACTACACTTGCATAGTAAGATAATATACTGCACTATCATCCTGTGATATTAAGATCATAGCTTTTTCCCCTGTGAAAAAGCAGAAGCTGAATAGCTGGGCACAGAAGTGTAACATAAGAAAAGGGACAGTCATTATTCACAAAGAAATATGAGAATATGAAAGCTGGTGTGCCGAAGAATTTTTGCAGAGGGTGGATATGCTCCCAGAGCAGGCACACGCGTAACTGGAACAGGGCATTTGCATTTCAAGGCAGATCTGTTATTTATTTTATTGTTATTTTTACTTTAAAGTAATATAGCCTGCAAAACGAGACAGGGTAAAAGGGAAGGTTTAACTTTCCAAAAAGAAAAACAAAAATGACAAAAGCCACCATGGAAAGGGCAACAAGGTTGCAAGGCTTACTTAAAATGGGTATTACTGAACTAAACATCTAGAAAGACTATGCTTGTTTGTTCTGAAATGCTGGTAGGTCTAGGTGCTTAGGAAACTCCTTGAACTGTTTTTGACCTATTCAGTCTTTTTTTTTGAATTTGTGTTGAAGCCTCTAAGGGCCTAATGGTGAAGTCTGAGAGGTATTTTTTTTCCCAGCCCTCACAAAATGTCACTGTAAGGGCGACAACATGGACTTCTGCACTCTTGTGATACGCCTTCTCCTCAAGTGACTGGACCACCAAGTATGAGATTCCAGTTAGTCTCAATAGCCACAATAGCCTCCAGTTTTTGGTGTGTGGTTCTGTTTCCTGGGCATTATCAGCGTTTGTGTAAAACACAGATATTCTGAAATGGGAGTATTTTGCAGTTTCTTAGTTTGCCTTGATGAGAGCAATTCTATGTTGGCCTTTTTTCTCCTAGTCTATTTACTATAGGATCTTTAAGAAACCTTTATTCAATTTTACCTAGACTATAAAACATAAATGCACTAGATAGGACCCTCTTTGAACTATCAGGACAGCACTTACAAAGTTACAGGTCACTTCACAGGGAAGGTGCTGCAAGCATCAAATGAAACAAAGCATCTCTTTCTTTTTGAGCCATATTATATAATGAGGCATGAAGAATTTTTAATTAATTGAAATGAGATGTGGCCTAAGTGGGTTGAGAAAGAACATATTAGGAATATCTATACATTACTATAACACTGTGTAAAGCCATATATAGTAGTTCTCAATGATTAGCAGGAGCTATACTGCTAAGATTTTTCACAGAGATGTATTAGTTCATGAAAAGCATTATTCCAATGCAACCATGCTGGCTTCATTACCTAACTCATCTTTTCCTGGTCTGCCTTGGCTTTTTCCACATGTTATGCTGTGAAGATGCACCCAGATATAAAAAACACTGTGTTAAGCCTGTCTGGAAGAGCAAGTGCAGGCTGCTTCCCAAGAGAAAAAGAGCCAGGAGCCAAGGGTGACACAAGGGAAGCAGAGGCAGGGATTTCTCAGATAGAAGGCACAGCCCTGCAGACCTGAACAAGAGAAGCAGACCAGATCCAGCAACAACAACCAGGGTCGACATATGCTGTAGACAAGCCTGTGGTTACAAAGCAAGTCCAAGAGCAAGCCAGGCCAGCATACCAGGTTTAGCAAGGCTCAAGGCAGCCACACTACTCTTGCAACATCAACCAAGAGGTGCAGGAAGATCATGCATTTAATGCAACTCTTGGATCAGTGGTCTCAGATGAGTTTTGTCAGGGGGATTGAGTCTGTTGGCATCATCATGGCCATGGCCCAGCCTTCTGCCATGACTCTTTAGATGCGTCACTTCTTGCATCAAGCGTGATGTTTAAAACTGCATGGTTGTCAATGGTGAGAAGGACACCAGTGCCTATTTTATTGTTGCGTGCTGACCCTTGTACAGGAGACATGAGAAGAGAAAGCAAAGTGCACCTCTACTCCCTGTGGCATGCTCAGCTGAGACTATAAATAGAGTAACTTCTAGATTGCCCTAATTTACATCTGGTCAGGGACTAAGGCAGTTTGAAAATTAAAAGGGCATAGCCACAATTCTGATGGTTCCCCCTTTTTCCTTTATCAAATGGATCTTGGCAAAGGAAATAATCTACCCAACCTGTCTGTAAAAGGCATGTTTTTAAAAGCCCTGTCTTTTCAATTTATCACAGCGGGTCTTGAGTAGGTGGTAAAAAAGGTTTTGCTTCCTAGGAGCTTTAAGGCCAAGTTGGAATTGGGTAAATAATTGGGAACAGATTAGTACGGCTTGAAAGGTGTTAGTCAAGTTTTCATTGGGTTTGCTCTTTTTTACCCTTATGTTCACACTCATGAAAAGTGTCAGGTTTACAGACCTGGAGATGAACTTCCCTTTTGATCCAGCTGCCCTGACAATGCACGTCTTCCTTAAGGGACCATTTTTGAGGGGACTGGATGGTAGTTTGATTCGTACATTATACTTCTCTACCAGTAACTGCCTGTAAGAGTATGACCTAGTTCTGTCTATGAAGGTGATGAGATACTGGTTGGCCAAACTCATGGCTGCAAAAAGTTGGGCTTTTAATAATTACCTTAATGTTTAGATGATATGTAGGTAATTGCTTTAAGCATCAAGAGGAAATCTATATGCATAGAGACATAAAATATATATTGTTTTAAATGCCATGTACTTGCCTTACCTAATACTATTTGTTCTGTGGGCATAGTCCATGGAATTATTATCTTTACAGCTATTTTGCAGTCATGACACTGTTATTACCATGCAGGAATGGGAAAAATATTATCTTTTTGTGTCAGTTTTCATTAAATTGCTAACATTTTTGTACCAAATAAAGAGTGGAGACTGTCAACCACTTCACGCTTCTTTATCATTGCTAGGTGAACATGTGGGTTTTTTTTTACAGATATTGAACTGTGAAAAATGATTTTTTTAAAGGGATAAACAATTTCTGTATAAAATACAGTACATTAATCCTACTGCAACTTAATGTTAATATACCTGAATTTGATCATTTTTTTAAATCCTGGTATCGACTGATTCTCAGTTACTTTTCAATGACATTTAACAGTTAGACTTAAAAATACAGAAGAATGCATTATAAGTTTTACCCAAAATGATTATGGCAGTCATTTGAATAAAATACAGATTTTGCAAGCTGTAAAGCATATCATTATACTATATACTGGTCTAACTAAGGTTTGGTTCACAAACTACAGTGCTCTAACCAAGTCATTAAATCTATCTAAAAGGGCCTCATTTGAGAAGCAATAAAATTTTTAATCATTTTATTATTAAAAGAGTGTTTAATATGTAGCTAATTAAATGCCAAAGGCAGGTTATCTGAGTTTAACCTTCAAAAAGAAAATGATGTATCAAAGTCTGCCTCTGGCATCATGGGATAGAAATGTCATCCTCATAATCATTGCGTGACAACTAGCTGGTGGCCTTTTCTAGAGCTATAGTTAAATTACCTGATTAAATTAATAGCCATTTAGATGTTTTAGGAACTGCACAGACCTATACTAAATGAAAATTAGGTCCATTACATTTTCTGAGTGGGCTAGATAGACCCTAAAATAAAACACGTATGCCATTGTCCACATTACTTAGATTAAGCAATTAAAAGCCCTTTCTTAAAAGCTACTAATTTTCCATAATGTGTCAAGAACTAGGCTTACCCTAATGATCAGAGAGAGAGTTTTGCTGCCTTTTCCCCCACCTTTCTTGTTTATTTTACTATTTTAAAAAGCAGGGACTTGTGTATGTATATTAAATCTATCTCTATGTGCGTGTGCACGTCTATGTTGCACTGTATGACTTCTCTTAAAGTCTTCTCTAACTTCCTGGGAGAGTTGTAAGGGAGGACATTAAATGGTCGGACAAAGTCCAACTAAAACCAATGGGATCCTCCTTGTTCAGCGTGGAGACCTTCCACATTTGATACCGGGGTCTTTCGATGGGTTCCACTGCAAGATTAGGACCTTGTTTGTCACAGGTGGTGGAAATGACAGGTGACATTCAAAAGCACAATGCTTGTGTTTACCATGCCATACAGAGTGCTTTCAACTACGGGATTTTTAATACATATCCAGAAAGGATATTTATTTTGTCTCAATATTCTATTTTGGAGTTAGAAAAAAACAAGTGTACTCAAATTGTAGATAATGTCTATATAGTGTCTTAAATTCCCATTACATAATTACTTGAAGATGGCTTGATTTGTGTGCAATGTTCATTAGGAAACATGCTTTTTTCTCTTCATTGTTATGCAAATTTGGTTTAGGGAAATAGTAACTAGAGCAGGTGGTGGGATTCCCATGAACAGGTCTAAGCTCTGCTGTATCGCTAATAAATTGTGGTTCTGCATTCTCCAATGTGCTGAGCAGCCCTAGCTCCCTCAGGATCTGGCCCCAGACAAGCTCACGATCTGTGTACCCATCTGTGAAATCAGCATGGTTGTTCTTGCTTCACTGGGAAGACTGCTGTGAGGCTTATGAATTCATCTCCAAACTACGTGGGAGCAGACTACGCTGTTGCTCCTTTGCTTGTGCTGTTGAATCACGGCATGAAATCCTGAAGGATCCTCTCACCTTTTTGGTTTTTCCTATAGTTTGCTAAGCTATGTTTAGGAATAGTTCTGCTCCATTCCCTGCAAAAGCCTGTGGGGCAAGCAAGGACACACAGGTCCTCCTTGCCCTTGGTGCTAAGAGCCAGACTGTGGCGAGGGCAGTCAGGGGGTTGCAGACCCTTACCCGCTGCTTTGCCCCTCATTCCCAAAGATAATATCCATCCCAGCAGGGACCAGAAAAAGCCATTTTTGGTCTGTTGGGCCTCCAGATTCTTCTCCCAGACTAGTGGCTTCCAGCTACATCTGTGGCACCAGTCTACTTGGAGATCCTGGGCAAGTCAGCTTATCTGTCTGTGCCTCTTTTTCTACTCTTGCCATCTGTTTGTCTTGCTGATTCAAGCAATATGTTCTTCACAGCAGGCACTGTCATTGTAGCACAACACAGCAGTGCCTGTCCCAGACGGATCCCATAAACAATATTGGCGTTACCCTCTGCCAAGAAAACCAACATAAGCAGTTCCATAAGAAGATCTATGTTAAGTACCACATGTCATTATTTTATAATGCTGCCTTTCTTAATGCTGGAGCCTACAGCACGTCTTGTCTGAGTTTTGGCTTTTCAAATAAGACTTCACTTAAGTTTCTGATATGTAGGTTCATAAGACAACTTGTCTTGGTTGGATGATCAAATGTTGCATGCTAGGTATGCATTCACCATCAGGGATTTTTCCAAGTACAAAAGGCTGTCTAAACGCTTAGTGCAATTAGAATTGTGCCGCAATTTTGATTTAGGTATGCATTTTATAGATGCTTAGGCTTTAATCTAGATGTCAGTGTTCCATATAGCTCTCATTCAGTAAAACACTGCTAGGTGCAGACTTTTAAACATGTGACTCTCACTGAGACCAGCAGAAGTATTTACATCTTTAAATTTGCATGTGCACATTCTGAAAGGTTTTTCTGAATTATATTATAAATTTCTGTATCCTAAAATAAAGGAAAACATTCAAAATCATACTCTCATGAAGCAGAGCAGTCTATTCAGTGCATCAAGGCAGTACATTCTGTAAGTCAAAAGTGTTAATCAACCTTTCTTTGCACATTAGACAAAACTATTTTATAAATTAGACTTCGAAGTGATGCAATTTTAATGGTATTAGTAAATCTAACTGTGAAGTATGATTTAAAAGAACTTGTTTCCTATTTTGTATGTAACTCCTGCAGTGTTGGCTGACTAAAATGAAGCATGAGACAATCTGTCTGACAAACAATCTTGTTACTTAACGTTCTGGAATAGGAGCTGTGATTTAATGAAATGAATGATTAGGCATTTCCCTTTTCTATAGCAATTAGAAAGGCTTATCCAAAATTTCCAGACAATAACATTATTTATGATCATTCTTGAAATTTTTGCATTTCTGTATGCAGAGCTTTTGGGTTTGATGATTGTTATTCCAAGAGAACATAGAACAAGAGAGCACACAGAATTTACTGATTGAGAGTGAATATGTAGAAGAAAAGTCTGAATCTTTCGTCTTTGAAACACATGATCATAAGTTGTCGACCCATGTTTCAAATTCGTTTTGCACCAGAAGTTTGTCTTTGTTGCTATGTTGGAAGCCTGCTTTGTTTGAGTAAGTAACTATACAACCCAAACTCTTTGTGCTTTTTATTTAGGAGCCCTTGGAATATAAATTCTTTTTGACAGGGATAATTTAACAGTGTCCAGACCAAGTATCGATCAAAAAAGTGAAATAACCCAAAATTTTCCTGAGAGACCCCTCTAGCATATACCTGGATCGCCACACAGATACTTTCCCAGTGTTTAGCTCCAAACAAGGAAGAATCCTCATTTAGTACGTGCAGTATAACATCACATCTTTGAGTACTAACCATGTCTTTACCCCTCCTCACAGAAATATAAAAATCAACACACTGAAAGAAATGTTAAATAATATCTGACACTTCCACATTCCCCAAGGATCCTGATGTGCTTGGCAGCATTTTGGAGTCAAATGAGCAAAGAAATCACCTCAACAGCATGATGGGAAAATCTGGTGCCTTTCTCACAGTGTGCCCCACGGTGCAGCATTTTGGGGAAGAGGGGAGAGTGTCTACGTATGTGTGTATCTACGTGTGTATCTAGAAAAGCCAGGATGGGCACCTGTGCAACTCTTTTAAGTAAGCAGCATGTAATTTGTGCAGCTGGGATTTGGCAGAGACTCTGATCCCATCTAATGATCCCGTCTAATTTAACGTGGGGCTCATCTACTTTTCAGGTCTCACAGAAGACAGAAATGCCAGGCAGCAGAAAAGTTTCAGGAAGAACCTTTATTTTGAGCTTCAGTAGAGCTTTAAAATGGTGTTTAGCAGACCAACATGCAAACCAAAACTTATCCCCATACTGAGTAGTGGATTTACTCTGGTAATCCAAATTATTATCAGAATGAGCTGCTTCCGGAAATTTTATTCTGTGGTGTTCAGAGAGATGAGAACCTCTGATCCTGCCACACGGGAGATGTGTCCTGAAACAGAAGCAGCAAACTGCTAAGAGCAGTGAGACAAGGGGGTGTAATGAAGACCCAATGATCACAGCTAACTGGGCATATCATGAAACAGCAGTTTTATGCGTAAATATCTTTCAGCTGGGCATCCCAGCAATCTTGGAGAACATAAAAAAAATCTTACTAAAATATAAATATGAATCCAGATTTACTCATTTTATGACTATTATTACTAACGTGCAAACTAAGATATGGAGACAAATGCCTGTAATTTAATTTTCATCTTAATTTAATGACAGCTTTGCCCAAGAAAGGACCACAAAACTTGGGGATTTTTTTTTTTTTTAAAGTGAGGAATAAAAATATTTTACTGTGAAGGAAAGATCATCAAGAGCTGAATTATGGAAAAGATGATAACTGAATAAATATCTCTTCAAAGGTGTTGCTATTGCATCGTCTTTAGCTGAGCAAATTGAAAGAAACATGTGGACTGAATAAAGCAAAAGGTATTAAAATTTTGAGTCATTCACAGCCCGTCACACTGAGACTCAGAGAATACAGGCCATGCAACAGCCTTGTAAAGACAACAGCCTTAACCAGAGGTGTTTACCAATTACATATTAGCTATTTGACTTTCATAAAGGAAATGCATTTCTTAAAAATATGACAGACAGAAGTTGCAAAGTATAAAGTAGTGAGGAAGAAGCAGTGATGCTTTTCTTTGCTGTTAAGAGATGGGGGAAAAAGCCAAAGTCAAGCCAAAAAACCTGAAGTAGAATATCAAATTCAAGCTCAATTGAAGAAAAAACTGTAGAAAAAGAAGTCTGAGCAGTCCCAGTCTGAGCTTCAGAAAGGCCTACTCGAGAGGATTTTCCCTCTGAGAGCAGCTGGGTGAAAATTTCCGTATGCTGTGTTCCTTATTAGGTTAGGGCTTTGATTCCTCTCTTAGTCTTTAAGACCATGAAAAGTTCTAAAGTGTATTCAGATATACATAATATATATATGAAAACATTCTATTGACTTCTCTCTGGTGCTCTTGCACTTGCTTTGAGCAATACCATTCAAACACCTACTGATGTCAGGGGCAGGTTTCCTTCATATCCAAACTTCCTGGTAGCATGATGTTGAAGGTTAGATTGCTTTTGTGAAACATTCCTTCGGAAATATTTGAATTTGTGCTCTGGAGACTTCTCTTCAAGTGAGGCAAGAGTTACTTCCGTGTCTAGGTGTTTATCAAAGGGCTTTCCTATATATTGTGGATGGACTGCATGCCCTTCCCCTTAGCATTTCAGTTTGGAGATGTTAGGACAATAAAAACATGCAGGAAAGTGCATACTGTGCAAGAATAGTTTCAGCCTCCATAAAAATACTTATTAAGCCGTTTCTCCGGGAGAATTCCCACTAGCTTCAATAGTAGTCATGCTTAACTTTGTTTACAATCATTTATTTTATATTTTTTATAGTTTCTTTCATCAAGAATCATATCCCCTTGCTACACTGAATCTTACCATGCAGAGTAAATAATGCCATTGACTTCATTGGAACTATTCAGTATGAGATAAGATGACAGAATTGAGTAGCAAATTATTATTCTGATTAGGAAACTACTGTAAGCTGTAAAATATTAACTGTAAACATGAATCAATGTGTTTTTACTGCTAGATCATGATTTCATAATGGGATATTGGACTTGATAGGCAATGCAAGCCACCACGACGGATTAATTAAATACTAGAAAAAATGCACTTCTGAAGAGTGATAGTTCTGTTAAAAAAGCATATTCTGTGGAAAAATTGAAAGGCAACGGGCGTCATTAATGTTTAGAATATAATGGGAGGTCAGTTACTGCTAGCAATTATTGAAAATGCTAAAGTAAAAATATAAATTATATTTAAGTTCTTTTGCAGTGATCCTACTAGAACACCTATTTTTTCAAAGCCAATTCCTTGTTAAGCAGGACTTTTTAATATTAGTGACTCTCATGCTATCCAAACTTCTCGACATGCCTGTTTTCTCTCTGTTATGAGACATCAATCAAGAAAGAGCATATACACACAATACAACTATATGTTCATATTTATATTTTTCTCCCATGTGGTTGATTAATTCTATTATTACCGGACTATGGCAAAAGTCTCAATGTTATCAGGTCTTTTAGTCACTTAGAGATAGCCAAATCTCTAAGTTCATAAGGAGGAATGGGAGGGGGGTGTTGTGTGTGTGTGTGCGTGTGTGTGTGTGTATGCAGTCTAGGTATACTATATTCTCTGCTCCAGCTCATGGATTTTTATTGACATAGTCTGGACAGAGTTCATGCAAAGAGGTCCTTTCAGAGTGCCGAGGTAATGCAAGACTGAAAACTTCTGAAGGAGCGATGAGTGGGGACTTCGTATTGCACAGTCTATGCTGAATGAAAATGGGTAGTACAAAAGGCCACTCACAAAGGGCCTTGAATTTATTGAGTTTAATTTCAACTTTTGGAAGCTCTTTTCAGTTTTTGGAAGTTTTTTCCAATTTCCAGCTGGGTAAAAGCACTGACCTAGCAATGAAGCACAGCCAAGGATTCAAGCTAAAAGAGCCACAAATAACTGGCTTGGGGTTTGGACCTACTCCAATAAAAGTGGAGAGTTGTTTGGTTTTGTTTTGTTTTTGTTTTGTTTTTTACTTACAGTTAAATTAGTATTTTCTAAACTTCCGTAAAAGATTCATTTTCCTTTTGGCAGAAAATGCAGAGTCAATTTCTGGAGGGCAATATTTGCTAAATTTGAAGCAATGGTCCGTGTCTCACCAAAATCTCAGCATGTATGACTAGTTATCTTTCTCTTTGCTGATGCCAAATAAGATCTTCTCTTCTCTTCTCTTCTCTTCTCTTCTCTTCTCTTCTCTTCTCTTCTCTTCTCTTCTCTTCTCTTCTCTTCTCTTCTCTTCTCTTCTCTTC
>PTEX01000013.1:2869785-2877285 GCA_003342815.1 Eudromia elegans
TCTCTTCTCTTCTCTTCTCTTCTCTTCTCTTCTCTTCTCTTCTCTTCTCTTCTCTTCTCACCTGGATATTTTTAAATAACACAACATTTGCTGCCTGCACTATTACTTTAAGTGCTAGCTGGGAGATACAAATGTGCATTACCTTTCACAGTTTTTGAACAGTATATTTATCATTTTTATTATTTATGTTTCCGGCTTGCAGTGTTGATGCAAATGTATTAAATACTGTTAAGACCTGTGTGCTTTAGCATCTGTGGAATATCATCACACCTCCAAGGCTAAGCCTGAAGCTAAAGTGTTTAAGAATTTATATGGCCATTCTTTTTCTCTCTCTGTGGCATTAGAGGGAGAAAAAAAAAGCAATAATGAAATGCATAACCTACATCCATAGAAAATATCACTGGCCTATTTATGATTATGATTCACAGTTTGGTCACTAGAAATATACTGTTCTGCAGGTTTATGCCTTTGGCAGTTATTTGTTAAAGACAACTCCTACACACATTTTCCTCCTGCAAGTATTTTTGATTTCAAGAGAAAATGTGTCCTTCAAATAAGTTATTTCTTCGAGGGATCTTTCTGTAAGTGGGTTCCACTGTGTATTGACTACTCATAATATTTTCTGTTATCATCTTGTCAGGGTTCAATTCATTACTCCATTCATTATTCAATTTGTTGGGCCATGAGCATCTGAATAATTGAAAACTGTAGAAGTATTATAAATTATAGTGTCTCCATGAAATCCCAGTTTTAGGGTTTATGACTTGACTTTAAGAAATCACTCTCTGTTGAAACTTGGCATATGAGGTCCCATCTTTAAAGCAGAATCTTATCAGTGTGGTGGTTTTTAATACCTTTATTTTTGCACGGCTAAAAGCTCAGCTTGCCTAAGTATATTAAATTATAGACTTTTTTTACAGTTTATCTGTTTTTTAAATACTCTTGCCATCTTGGTGATGTGGAGTAGGGACAGATAAAGAAATTAATTTATTTTGAGGTTAATAAGCAATTTACATCTGCTAATTAAAATGCTCTTCTTTCTTTTCCTTTCACTATACAAAGGTAATGTAGCTCCACTGTATTAAATTTTTTTTCTGTGGTCTTTGCAGGTCAATATTATTCCTATACAGGGATATAAGTTGAAATTTAGCCATTATTTTAACAGAATATCCAATCCAAATGTATTTTTTTGTTTGTTTGTTTGTCACTACCTTTTGATTTGGGTTACTATTTTCTTTCTGCTCTCTGGAAAAATTATGTTAAATTGCATCATATTCATTTTAAAAACACAACTATTTAATTTAAAAAAAAAGATACTTTTTAGATTCTCTTCTTCTCTTGATTGTTGAAGGGTTAATAGATCCATGCTAGGGCAGTTGGTATTTCTTGATTTTAATTTTTAAACACTGCCTGCCTTTCAGTTATAGGGCCAAATAAGAACAGTGTATTTGCACTTTGTGTGGACCTGGCATTAAGGTTACAAAATAAAGTGTAATATTCTTCTGCTTTGATTGTCAGGGTAATCTCATGTGCTTCTTCACAAACAACTATTAAGATAAACTAATTTTTTTGCTATTAATATGGGAAAGTTCACAGTCACGCAATTGGCAAGCTGGAGAACAGCAAGGCTAGTGCACTGAAGATACCTGCTGTACTCAAGCATATATCCCCCGGGGAGCCATATTTGCCTCGGCAGCCTTTCAGCGGGAGACAAAACTGGAGGACATCTGTCTAGAAGATGTCTCTTTTAACCATCTCAGCCGTTCATTGTGCTCTAGGTCTCCTAGGCTTCTTGTATATGCACACACACAGAATGTGTATGTGTGTGTGTATGTATGTTTATATATATGATATATGTATACTGTGTGGATATATATGCACACAGCAAAGCAGAAAGCAGGCTCCGCATGGCTCTGTCTACAAGTGGTATCCAGCTCACTGGCGCTGGTGCTCAGTGGGCAGCTTTCGCAGGGACAGCTCAGCAAGAAGCCTGTGTGCGCCAGCCCAGCTGGCCGCTGCGTGTTGCCTTCACAGCTGTGCTGCACTGCTGCCCTGCAGCTGCAGTGAGATGGGGAGCCAAGAGACACAGAGTCTCCTTGGGAGCAGGGAAGTCATCTGGGACCTCTGCAGTGTCTGAGGCAAACGTGAGGTCTGTTTCCTCTGCAGTGAATTAAACACAAACTAGTCTGGGTGTCCAGATGTCTTTACTAGACCCTCTGTCAGGCAGGAATGAGGACTTCCCGTCTGCTCATCTTGGTTTCTGATTGTGTATGCATGTATATGGCTGGTGGATGTGACAGTTCTCAGGGAATGTTGTAAGTGGCACTGTTGATTTTGGGGAAAATGGATGAGAAAGATGGGAGAGGATGTTGGTAAAGACATTTGGCTTCTGTTTGACTGAGGCACAGCTTCAACTGCCTCTACAATTCCCTGTGTCTCTTAGGGATGGTGACACATCTCCATAATTGTATTCCAGTGTAAAAAGAGCATGGTCCTTAACATTAAGCTTATCAGGTGAGCAGTCCAAAGGAGAGCAGCAGAAGTTAGAGATGGCCAGGATGGTGTGGAGGGATGGTAATGGACATAAGAGCACCTGTGGATGCAGTGGGAATGGAGCGGGAAGCCTCATATAGGGAAGAACATCAGCGAGGTTCCTTGCTGTGGGACCTGCAGGATCCCAGGGGGTTCACAGAGGAGGGATCTTAGGAGGACATGCAGCAGGCTCTTGGCATGCCACAGAAAAGAGGATTACTCAGGTTCTGCTTTGGAGAAAAATGGAGGATTTAGCATCTATGGGGTGCAGGTAGGTTCTGCCATGGGGTGAGCACATGTAGTAGAGCTGGGGAGTGCAGGCGGCCTCGGAAGCAGAAGGAAGGGGCAGCAGGGAGGCTGATGAGCATCAGAGAGGGTAGAAAGGTGGGCAGTGAAGTGTGCAGCATCCTGCTCGCTTTGTTTTCTGTCCCGCTATTGACAGGCTTATTTCTTAGCCATTATTTAGTGAGCAGTTTGTCTGAGTATGAAGTAAGGCTGAGTAAGTGGAGGAAGCAAAGTGATTAAAACTGCATAGTAAAAAAGTGCTTTAGGAAACCTACTGCCCATTCATATTTTTGTATCAAAGTAGGGAGCATCTGATTTAATATGTTTACTAATAAAATAAAAGATTTCATATGAAAACTGCTTTTCTTTCCTGCTTTACAGGCTCTTTGAACTACATCAAACACTACTATTATCAAGCTATCATGTGTCCAGCTCCACATTCATCTCAAAATTTGTTGACAAAATCTAGCTTGGATCTACAAATAAAGGAGCAGTTTTGAGTCTAAGTGGCTTTTTATTTATGACTCTTACAGAGTGAACTAACCTGGCATTGCAGGGAAACCACATTCCCATCTCCAGCAGCAGGGGAGCTGCCTTTGTGCCACAGTACACCTCAAAGCACAGAATCACATTTAATACAGAGCTATTGCGTTTACTATTGAAAAAGGATTGCTGCAGAAAGATTAAAAAAAAAAAAAAACTCAGATATTTTTATTGGACTTTTGCATAAATCTTGTATCTATAGCCTGATCTAGTGACATAAATATTAGCAGCTTGTTTCTATTTCACCTGCTGTAGAAGCACTGCTGTCCTACAGCAATAACCAGCAAGGGAATAGAGCTATTTGCTGCTGTCATAAATAAGAAGGGGTGTCACAGCTGTTTTCATTTGACTGAGCAGTAATGGAGTTAATTATACTTCCAGTCTCTTTGTTTTTGATCTGTGTTTCCAAAGTCATCTGGGCTTCTTGAATTCTTGCAGTTTTTTAACCCTTTTTCGTACTGACATGGATCAGATATTTTAATCTGCATTTTTTCTTTTTTTAGTATTTATCTATGTTTTTCTTATAACTAAAACTTTTTATTATGTGAAATTTTAATAATGTTTTAATTTGTTCTGTATAGAATAATGACACATGGAGAGGATGTCTTTATAGACGACCAGACATAGGTCTAAGTTTGTTTTATCTTGAGCAGTTCAAATATCTTGTTTAAGGGTAAAAAACAAGATAATATAACTATGTCTTGAATCAATCAATCACATTGTCAAAAGGAATACATGCAATAAAGAAATCTACTTCACTATTGCTTATTTGTAGCTGTTTTTGTTACAGCATTTCTGTTTTTTTCTCTCTTTGTTTTGAATTCTCAAAACATAACAAAAGTGTTTAAGAACAAATAGAGTGAAATTGTTTCAGTTGTTAAAGACAATGTCTTAAATGTGGCTAGATTTTTGCACAGAGAATTCAGTAAGTCTGTAGACATTCAGAGAAATATCAGTGTTGAAATTACTACAATGGAGGCTATGATTCTCAGCCAGGTTTAGAAAGTTATTCATTTTATTGAAACCAGGCAGTCAGTGTGTGTGAAAATCACATTGAACACCTATAGGCATATCTCCGTACTTTAAAATATTTTTAGAAATAAATGTGCCTTTACAGATTTATGAGAAAATAGATGATAAAATGATATGTGAGAGCATCAAGTGCTACAGTTATAATCCTGTGGTATAAACAGTCTATAATTGCTGGATCCTGGAAATACCCTTGTGATAGAAAGAGAAGAGATAGCTTTAACAGTCAAATGTAAGTATTATTGCTAAAATATACTTTAAAATTCCTTAAAATTCAAAGTTATTTGAAATTTATCATTAAAAAGCATTCTCATGGATATGTCCTGACATAGAAATTTTGTATTGAGCAATCTTACTCTTAAACAGTTTACCTACTTTTCAAACCCAATGGTTATATCGATATCACAATATCCCAAGAGTAAGAATTCTATGTTATTTTATTACATTGAAACATTCTGTTTACTCTTTTGAGAAGTATATTGAATGGATAGATGAGATGAGATAAATGAGGATAGATGAATTTACCAGATGTTCTACCTAAACGACCCTGTCATGAGGTGGTGCTGCGCAGGTAACAGGAGGACTACTCCTTACGTGTGGTACTAGCAGGTTGCCCTCTTGATCAGCCCAGGATCCAGCTGAAGGGTCTACTCCACATTGTCTACGTCGATTAGCTACCTGGAGAGCGAGCTCTGGTGCATAGGAATGGTAGTGACACTATAAAATGTCTTCACAGAAGACAAAAACAGCCTTTGGGGTGAAAAACACTTTATTGTCTGCTGACTTGAGACTGATTCAAACCAGAGAGTGAGAAATAAGTTTCCATGTAGTGCTGTCAAAATTTTCAATCACTCAGGCCTCCCCTTGTCCACAATGCATCTACCCGTGATCTTGCTAATTTTGTCTTTAGATGTAAATCTCAGACTGTAGAGGAGACGTTTACCCTCTGCGGAAAGCTAGGGAAAAAGTTATTTTTCTGAAGCTATGTAAAATTTAAAACCCGGATTGCACTGTGAGATGTGTAAAAACTCTGTTCTCGGTTATGGATTCAGCCAAACTACAGTCTTTGCTACAGAAGGTCAAATCTTTTACTCTAAAGTCTTTCAGACTCCGAACCCAGTTTGCATATTGAGCTATCAGAACTATTTTCAACTACCAAGGGCATCTGAGCATGAAGAACACATTTCTTGATGTCTTTGGTTACAAATTGGCACACAGATGGGCTGCAGTAGTATGATGAGGAGGGGGCTCATATCTTAAATATGCTCTGTTTATTACCCAGGAAGTTTTGATCAAGTTTATGGTGTTAAAGACTCCAACATATCAACTCCATTGAAGAACAGGACAAGCTATTGTAAATATGAACCATCAAAGCATTAGCCATTTCAATGAAATGAAGCAAATCAATTGTTTTCTATAAAGGTGCCTTTCAGATCTCCTTTTTCAGGTTCTGAAATCCCTTATCAAGTTCAGCATTATTAAATGTTGGACTATGGACTGCAACAGTAATTTTTTAAGACTTCAAAAGGGTCACTTTGCTGGTAACATGCTTGTCTTTGCATTTATTTTACTTGACCTAAACAGAGTTACGCACACACACACACAAAACCAAATTAATTCTGTTGAATTTAATACTTGTTTGAGTTCTAACCCTCACAAAGTATTTGAGCGCTCATATAAATTTAAGAATGTGCTCAAATGCTTTTACAAAATGGTTCTGATGTTTCCAGTGAAATGCACCCGTTAATATAATGATCTGATTGTGAGTTTTACTATTTATCCGTAAGAAAAATGATTAGCTGTACTGGGATAGTATAAGACATATATTCAGCGGTGCATCATATGTTTGCCTCTATAGATATGCCCATATCTGAATATATTTGGATCAGCTGGGATAGTTTTCAAATTTGAGGTGTCCCATAGCTTCTGGAGAGATGCTGCAGAAATGCTATGCTGATGCATAAATATGAGTAAAGTCTGCGGTGAGTGTTTCCAGCTTAGTTAGTCTTTCCGCTGAGTTTGGTAAGTGGAGGCACGAACGTTGCTCTGACATACGCTTCCTTTGACGTGCCAGTGTGCTGAGCTGCCATCTTTCAGAGAGACATGAGGCTAGAGTGAATTTCCTTCTTCCAGTAAAACATAGAATTTCCTCTCCAAAATTACACTGTCTCGAGCTCCATTATGCCTAATATATTTCACAACACAAGTGACAGGTTTAAGATCTGGCATTTGTGATGCTTAAGAGCTGAAATAATACATTTTTTACCTCTGGAAAGACTGTATTTCTGGCTTTTTAATGGGACAAACAGAAGTTGCACCTAGTCCTGGAATGTCCAGAGCCATTGAAGTTTAAAACTATGATCTATATTTAAACACAAAAGTTATTTCGGGTCACTTTAAAATGAGTTTTTGAATAAAACAGTCATAATTTTCTCAGTTTAAACTGAATCTGGTTATAATATAGTGAGATGGATTGGGGGCACAATATCTGCCATAATTTTCACAAAGCACGCAGTAAATCAGAGTTTACTGTACGTCTCTGTGGTTTTACTCTCTTCCCAGGTTCAGCCTCAAGGAGTAACACTGAAAAGGAGGAGATTTTTCTTGTGCCTCAGTGGCTGAATGATTCCAATTTTTCCCTTTCAGGTGGTTTTAATTTTGCCCTGCTTCCCAGTCATCCTGTTGACCCTGTGGGAGCTCATCAGGACAAAGGTGAGTAGGCTCTGGTTTCTCTGAGTTTTTTTCAGGCAGAGCCAACTTAAGAGAGGAAATTTTCTTCCACAAATTTTAAAACTCTGCATTTAAATAGCAAATGTTTCTCTAAGAAAGGTAATGGTGTACTATCCTATTGGACATAAAAATAAATCTGCTTTTTCTTACACAGCTTCAAAAATTATGAATGTATTCTTTCTGAATACTGATATCCACTTATTCTTCCTCCACATTTTTCTTACTCTTTACAACTCCCTAAATTATAAGGAAATTAAAAATCCATTAGATAGTATACATTAACATATGCTATTATGGTTCTAGCAAGGCAGCAGAAGCTGCTGTGAAATATGATTTTCTGTTACTGTACTTTGAAGGTAAAACAAAATATTACTTAACATG
>PTEX01000013.1:2882285-2949785 GCA_003342815.1 Eudromia elegans
GTCTGGGACTCATGTAATAGAGGAGATTCTTCATTAGAGTATTTATGCACAAGACCTTCCTTGTGGGCAGCGTAAACCTCTGGTTAGTTTGGTGGAGGCTGCCAGGAAAAGATTCTCCCTTTCTACCAAGATTATCTGACTAGCTAGACAAGAGCCATATAATTACAGGATGACCTTGGTGTTAGGACACATTGATATTTTAGGTGATGTTCTTTTAATTTTTGCAGATTTGTAACATTAGTTATGGTTCAGTACCAGTATCAAGATCATTAGTATTAAGTCAAATACTTTTGGATTCACAGGGCAGTAATTCCAGTAGATTTTCCAACTATTTATTGGTAAGTTTTATTTCTATGTTGCCATCATTTTAGAGCTCCTTGGCCAAATCTTGTCTTCACTAAAAGCAGAAAAAATCCTCCATTTTTAACTTCTGCAATCCAAGCTGTATTTTCCATGATTTCATTGACTTAAAAAAGCTACTGTCCTGGTAAAGCTGACATTTGTGTGAAAAATTTGCTCAGTTGGCATGAAAATGACTTATACTACACTTAACCTGAATGAAGCATATCTATCTTGACCAACCAGACTTTGTACATGGTATGTAAACTATTCAATCTGGCCAATCCCAAAGGAATTCTCCTTTGGGAGAATGTAGTCACAGGGTATATTTAAAGGGGTAGTTAAGCAGTTTTCTTTTGTTTGTAAGAATAGCAGCACTGAAAAATGCCAGTCTTGTAACAATTGCAAAATAGCACTTTTCCACAGGATAAAGAAGGAAAATAAATATTGAGTAGTTTCAGCTCCGCATTATTTCTGCATAGCAACACACAGAGTAGCTGTCTAGAAGTGACTATCATCCAGAGAAACACTAGCATTCTTAACAGATAAATAGATATTAAGGCAACTGTAATTCAATGTAAAATTATTCCACAGCATCAATATGATTTTTATGAGAAATAATGTTCTGCATCCTTTTCCACATATTGTAACATAAAATATGAGCTTGCAAATGTATGTTAGCAAAGGCAAATAAGTCAAAACATAAAGAAAAGCATGGAGCTCTTCTGGTCCTGTTGATTGCTGACAAGAAAATAGAGAACCCATTAGGAATGCCTTGCTGTTCTTTAATTCCTTCCCTCCCCCCACCCAGGCCCTCAACCCAACTGAGGCTATTACACACATGAGGACACACATCTTCAATCATTTCACATCCTCCCTAGCACTTTGCAAGCCGTTCTTCACCCTCTTGCCTTTCAGCACCATGTATCAATGGCCCAGATATTCCCTCAGGACAGTGCGCAGGTCTCTTTGCTCTCTCAACAAGAACCACACGTAGCAGCTACATGCTACGGGCTGCGGGCAGAATCAAGGTCACGTGTGTGTCCTTAGGTCCACTCCTTTTGGTTATCTCCATTTGGACTGTGCTGGGAATAACGCTGCTAGGTGTCCTCCTGTGAATTTGACTTCTCCATATTTGCTCAAGTAGCAGAGAAAATCCCACGGGAAAGGAATCCCACGTGTTCTTCCTTAATTCTGTATTCTTCATACTGTTTTGCTATGACTGACATTTCTTCTAAAATTACAGTCATACTTATTTGCACGCAACTGATTAACATGAAAAAGGGCCTCACAAACATCACGGGAAAATGGCAGTGGTTTGCCATTTTCCTGGCAAATGGTCCTGGGCAAGTTATTCCATCAAATATTACTAACATCTCGTATGTCAGTGATCCAGCATAGTGATGAGCTTTTAAGGAAAAAGTATGCACCTGTTTTGTTAGATTTGGAATTGAAAATGATAGCTCATTTCCAAAAGACTGTGGGAAAATGTAGGGTTTAATGCAACCTAAAATGACAGGGACAGTGTTTAGTAATCTAAGTGTTTTTTATTATTATTTTTATTTAGCAAGAGCACACCTGTTTTTTACCATCTCTGGTAAAAGGGAAGGTTGGAAAAGCTCCTGCTTCAGTTATTCTCATAAAAAGAACTAGAGGAACAACCTAGGAACTACTTTGTTTTTAAAAGAACTTTACTTTTAAAAGAAAAGGCATATAGGAGCTGAGGTATGCTCTTTGATTGATTGTTTGTTTCGTTTGTTTTGAAATTATGAATGAAAGGTCTTAGGACAAGAATATAGCGCAGAGCCTTGAGAGGAGTCTTAGGCAAACAGATCATATCAAACCCCTGTGGTGCAAGTCAGGGCCTTTTGCTGTCAATCCTGAGCAATGGCCACTGAGAGGGACTAGAAGTGGCTCCTGACTTCTTCGCAGGATGCTGACACTGTGTCACTCCAAACAAGGACTGTTCCACATTGTAATGGCACGAAGCCCTTAAATTCATCTGAAAGCTGTTCTTCATTTGATGAGCTGGGTTATGGAAAAAGCGAAATATGCCAGTTAGTAATTTCTATTTTTGAACTGAAAAAGAGGAGATAAGCAGGGTGAAGGAACATACTACAGGCAGCAAGAGGTGTGTAATCAGCCTGCTATCAGACTTCCATATCATACATCTTTATATACCTGTTTCTTAGAACAAGAAAGAATTCTTTAGGAAAATCTAGGCAAAAGGAAAACTACTTAGGAGACAGGTTGGCAGAACTACCGAACACTTTCACAAGTTATTTTCAAAAAGAATGATTAAAGAAAGTATAATTAATTCAACCCTGTTCACTAGTTAACTCTAAGCTGTAGTCACTTTTCTGAAAGGTTTGTTTGCTTGTTTTTACATGTGTGGTAAAACCAGACAGAAGTAGCCCCTCTTCCTTCAATCATACAGATTAACTAGGAGACTCAAGACAAATGCTTGACTGCAGCAGCAGGCAGGATGTGTAACTGGCAGAATGAAATCAAGCCACAGATAACCAGGTTTAGAATCTTTCCTAGAAGGATGGCAGGTGGAAGTAAGGGATATTGACCTTAAAAATGACACAGAGCTCTCAAGGAATGGATCCTTGCAGAAATCCCATTCCATGGACTATATCCCTCATCTGTACACTGAGCTGCCAGTTTAGGAAAGACTTGTCATGGTATCTGCCTCACAGCTTGTGCGGGAATCCAACTAGAGTCAAGAGAAAAGTTCTGGTAATTTCCTTTTCAAATGAGTGGTCTTCTCAAAAATAATCATATCTGTCAGTCATGAGAAATTAGTATTGTAATAAAGGATAAATTTTATCGGAGTAGCTTTCTACTATCTTGGCAAAATTTTGAGCTGTATCACAACAGATGAAGAACTTGTATGTTTTTGGAAGTATTGGAGGAATTGCATTGAAAGGATTTTAAGAATCAGACTACTTTCTCTAGAAAAGAGTATCTGACTGATTTTTGGTTTTGCTTGAGAAAAATGAAACCTTAGGGAACAGTGTGTTCCAGGAGGAATGCCTTTTTTTTTGTAGATATCTTTTGGAGAAAGAAGGAGGAACAAGAAGGAAGAGAATTTTCTTCAGAATAAACCATATTTATGAACCAAATTTTTTTTGCTATCTTCTTTATTTAGAAACAATAAAATGTTCCATCTTGCACAGAGATAGTATAATAATGTTTTTGTTTGTTTTCTTCTGTTACATATTCTTTAATCACATAAAAATGATCAGAAGTAGCGCATCCTTTATAAGTACTATTACCTGGGTCTGTCTTGAACCCATAAGACATAATTGAGCCCTCTGAAAGAAAGTCAAGCTTTGAAGCAGTGGAGTTGAAATAGAAAGATCATTCCTATTGTCTGATCACCAACTGGAGGATAAGCCACACTGCTATTGTCGTAAGTTACTTTCATCAAGTAAGTTTCCAAAATGGTTTACTACCTTGTCTTCATGTTGATGCTAAGTCATATTTGAAAAATTAATAGATTGGCCATGTCCTCCCCAAAGTGTTTGATTTAAAGCTCAAGCTTTTTAAAGTGCTGTATGTTGCCATTAAGATAAAATATTAGGTAGTATTATCTCCTGGACATCATATATTTAACAATATGCTTCATGCCTCATTTACCAGAAATGTATTGAGATTTTCTTGAATCAATATTCAAAGAATAACTTCATATTTTTCATAGCCAAATGTCATGTTTTTGACTTTTCATTTTAATTCTTTTGCTATTTGGAGCTGTTATTGTGAATTACTATTTTATAGGTGTCTTTGCTTACCATCTAAAATGTACAGAATATATATATATTTCATATATGTAAGAACTTATATTTTTAATGGTGAAAGAATTTCATAAAATGTATAAGTAAATAAAGTTAAATTGGATGATGTAGAATAAAAAAATAAGACCAGTATTTGGTGCCTGGGAATGCAAGTTTCCAGATATTACCTTAGTGACAATTGGCTCTTGGAAAACTAATGGGTTCCTTCAAGCTTACAAGGCAAAGCAGCAAGGAAGCCAGAGATATGGTTTGCAATGCCAGAGAAGGGGCTGCCTATCACTGGCGGATCATGCCTGCCTGGCTGTCATATCTTTGCACTGTATAGTTAACTCTGAGACCAAGTAGATGAAGTTGCTCTTCCTCTCCAACTCCTGCCTGTTGCCTCACATAGGATTCATCTCTGCAGTATCAAACTGAAATTTAGACTCAGACATTACCATTAGATTTGAAGCAAATGTTTGTGTGCTGGGGAAATATAACCTGAAATAAAACATAGATTAATTCCACCAGAATTTTCAATATCCCAGTATTTTGACAAACGTTAGTGACTGCATTCTGACTGAATAAACTTCACTCTGAAGTTCTTTCTCAGGTTGCCCAAAAAGTCTTGCAGAGGCTGGTGTGATGATTGCCACAAGCTCTGTGTGTTCAATATTACCATCCGTACTGAGTTGTAGAACTTGTTATGTGTTTAATTCCCTGTACTCTCACTGTCTCTAGAGTTTTGTAGTCTGGGCACATGGCAAAATTTAAGTTAGCATCTTTAACCTTCAAAGTCTGAAGGAATGTCATGTTAGAATTCTTTCTCCTGATTACTACCAAAAGATCATGTGTTAACAGCACCATGTAGCTTCCTTTATTGCCACAGTAGTCCTGGAGCATTTTAGCTCTTCTACTAGCTTTCTTGCCATAGGTTTTCTGTTTATTACTGGTGGTGAACTGAGTAGTTCAAGCTTGCATCTGCAGCTCTCAAGAATACATAGATCATTGAGATAAACTTCCAAAACAGAGGTTAGATTCAAAATCCTCTTCAGCATCAAATTAGTTTAAAAACAACAGATCACACAGCATAAACAACAGCCAACAGCAAACACAGAATAAACAGTGATGAGCGTGGCTGACAAAAGAAAAAGCTAGGGTTAATTCCATTTCACGGTGAGCTTTGAATCTGAACTAAAAATATATCTCCTAAATGCAAATAAAGAAAAATGGTGGGCATTTGCATGATTGACAGCCTTTTGAAATAGAAGTGTTGCTATAATTAAGCAATAATGTATGAGTGAGTGTACATTATGACAAATTGGAAGCTTGGTTGATTAGATTGAGCATATAAGCTGTCAGTATAATTATCACATTTTAATCATTTTTCTCCATTTTTTATAACAGCATTGTCTTCAGCCTCATTTGGTGCTTATTAGATTGATATTCTAAGAGGAATTGTACAACATAAAACATGTCCTTTAACAGGATGAACTTTAGATAAGACTTTAGGTATGTCCATAAACATTTATAATGATAGCTGTTGTGTATCAACTTTTTGCTGCATCTTGTGAGTCACTTCATGTCATTCTAAAGCTTCCTTTATCATTATAAAATATTATAAACTGAATGTATCTTATCACACTAAGTACTCATGTACTCACATGTATTTGAAACTGTCTTAGGCAAAACATCTCACATTGCTGCAGCTGAAAAATGAATTAATGATATACATTGCAATGATTAACAAGATGCTGAGTCAATCGCTGTGGAAACTAGGATTTTCCATTTTCCTGCAGCTATGCTGAACTGTATGTAATATTTAAACAGGCAAATATTCTGGGGTAATACCCAGGAAACAGTGATGTTTTAAACGTTAACGTTTAAAAAGGTTTAATTTTATTTTTATAGATACATTTCTAAAATATAACCACTAGAGGAGAGGTCTACCCCTGAAATTACAGCATAACAAAGAAAATAGAGGTTCTTAGCATGGTCATGCTCTTACAGTCTTATCCTATCTCAAATTAGATCTGAATAGCTCTTCAATACTGTTGAAATAAGGAAGCGGAAGGTGGTTGGGATGTTAAAACCCCAGCCTGTGAAAAAAATTCTAGAGGTCCTTTCACCACTTTTACATTTGCCTTGCTTCTTGGCCTTGGGCAAGATGCTTATCTGCTCTTCAGATTCGTAGTCCATTGGGAAAGAGAGATACCCAGGGATTATTGAAAAATTAATGTATTAGATATCAGTTTGCAGCTGTTAAAATTCATATTGTGGTTAAGACCTGCTCAACGCTTTACAGCTGCTAAAGATAGAGAATTGCAGACATCATGCAGACTTTCTGACCAGCGTCGAATTTCACTTATTAAGACTCCCTGCCCACGCTGCTAGTGTGATTGTTCAGTTAGGAATCGCAAAGGGCTACGCATAGCAACAGCCAAAAGGTTTCCACTACTCTCAGATTACTGAGAAGTATTCTGTAGCAAAGGTTTAAATAAACTTTACTATTAAAATTTTGAAAAGAATAACTTGAGAAAAACATCCAGGCAAAACAGATACATTCCAGAAATTGTTGCTTCATGTTCTCTTCAAGATCTAAACAATAAAATGGTACTATTTTCTTACTTCAAGGCACCTTTTAATATCAGAAAGTAAAATCTGAGATAGTGAGTCCTCATCAGTTACTTACTTTTAGAAATGGAATATTATCTTAAATTTCTGTTTGTATATTATGCTTGTATATTTCTGTCAGTATAGTGTTCTTTGTGTGAGAAAAATGAAATATTTTCTCTGTTTTCATAAATTTTCTTGAATTGGAGCTGATAAGAATGTTCTCAAAGACATATAATTTAGACTCAACGTAATATTAATATTAACAGAAATGTATTTTGCATTCAGAAATGCAAAGATTCGTGCCCTAAAACTAGTTTGAACACAAAATTTTCTCTATCCTTTGAAAATTTACCTTCTGCAGTAAGTTTTCAACTTTGCAATCCTTCACCAAAAAACTTCAACATTTCAAAAGTCTTCCCTAAGTTCAAGGTGAAGATGATATTTCCAGTCTTGAATATTGCTGTCTGTGCAGAATAATCATGTGCAATTCTCAATTCTTTTGCTACTACTTCTAATGACCCAATTATGAGTAAAATGCATAAAAGCAAGATTTTAGCATTGATTTTTTTTCTTGATTTTCTCAATAGCTTTCACAAACCTGGACTTAGCATGCTTTATAAGAGTTTAATGTTGGATCTTGCTAGTTTATTTAGTGTTTCAAAAGACTCAGTGAAGCCCCTTCCATGAACTTATCATGGGGCATTGGTTACCTAAATGTGATCAGTAAAGACCAAATAAGAAATAAGGTGGAAAGCAAGGAGTAAATGACCCAACCTTGTTTGGAAAACAATGTAACAACAGAATATCTTGAAGTTCAGTATTATTAATGCCAATGTTGTTCTAAAGATTTACTCTACTAAGAGGCTGAGGCCATAAATGTACATGAATAGTGAAGCAAGTAATGTTGCCCATCACACCTGTTAATTAGTTTATGAAGCTAAAGGGCTCTTTCATGTATGGCTGCATATGACATGATCCAACAGGAAACATAGAGAAGCAGTGTGCCCATTCCACCACAGAGTCTTTGGCTGCATTTTGAAGTGTTGACAGATTGCTGTACTGTTAGGTGCCAGCAGAAGTGCCATAAGAAGTGCCACATCTCAGCAGTACCAATGTTACCAAGGCCTTTTCCAAGCCAAAGAATTGCCCAGGAAGATTATCATTCCATACTACGTGTAATAGGACTTTTTCATAAAATGGTGCGTGTCTGTGGACACAAAGATTTTTTTTTTTTTGACTAAATATTTTTCTGACAGTTCAGGGTTTAAACCACTAATAAGAATAAATCTTATTAGTGAAGGTTTAGTGAATCATTTACAGAGGGATTGTGCAGAGAAATAACGTATCTGAGACTCCAAACAAGCTTTCAGAATCAGCATCTCTGTTCCTCCCTTGGAAGTGTGGGCATTTGTGCATGATGCCCAGCAGCTGAAGGAAGCAGCACTGAGATCCTTAAGGAAACAGCACCAGGATCCACGCAGATGTGCTGCAGGGACCCTCTGCACACTTGTGCCTTGGTGCTGCATGGGCATCCTGGGGCGAGCTCGGAGCTGGGCTGGAGCTGGGGCTCTGTGCTAGAGCACGGCTTCCCGGTGAGAACTGGCTCGCATCCAGCCACTTAGGAGCACGGGCAGAGCAAAATCACACCTGTCTATATGCATCTGTGTACACTGCCCAGCCAAAACGCACCAGTGCTCTCAAGGACACCTTCTCCTAAGTGTCTGAAAGTGCCACACAAATACAATTATCTAAACTTGTTAGAGGATGCTGTTTGGGGACACCACGGAAAGTGGCATTCGGGTCATCTGCGCTGGGACAGGCAAAAAGTGAGAGGAAAATTTAGTTTTCAAATGACAGAGGGCTGATTTCTGTGCCGGCAAAGAAGGTTTGTTGTATTGCGTTTATGCCCTCTGACACCAACACTAACTCTGGGCCAGCAGAGAGGAGAAGGTGAGAGGGATGTTGTAACCTGAAAAAACATTCAGGTTTGTGTCAGGAAAAAGAAGAGCAGGGATTAGATTACTTCTTTTTCTTTTTTTTTTCCCTAAGCATTCTACTCCACACCTCTTTGTGTTAGAAGATTAATTTACTTTCCTTTTGTTTCGTATCGGTGTGTATTCCAAAGCATTAATTTATTCCATAAGGTCCGATAGCATCAATTCTGTGTCCATTGTCATCGAAGTGTAGAGGTGATGTGCAGAAATGATAATAAGGTTGTGGGTTTTCTTCCGTGCTTGATGCCCATTCAACAAAGCAGCCTGCTAAGCATTCTTCTGCTGCTTCTTTACTGTCCACTGGGCTGGATGAATCTGAAATGTTTTTCTGTTCATGAAAACAATAGATATAGATATAGATATTTAATTAATTTAATGGGCAGGGAAATGCTGGCTTTTAAAGACAGTAAATAAACTGTTTCTTCTTACTTCATCTCTCTTCCTTATAGGCCTCATTCAATTCAGGGTTTGCTTATTATATTAAATTATAATCTACATATTTTCACCTCTTACACGCTTAATAAATTTTAGCTGAGACTCCTGCTAAAGAAAAATGTTTTGTCTCTGACAAAATATCTGGAGAAGTCATCTTCAGCAGACTTTCATATTCTCATACTCTGGCATGAATGATTGAAATCTGGCAAGGTGATGAACATGGTTCAGGGGTCTGGAGGTATTCTGTAGTTCAAGCCAGACAATTTGTAGGCCCGTTAAACCAAACCCAAACCACCCCTTTTTAACACACAGTATAAATTCTTAAACGTTAACAGCAAAATTCCCTGGAGGTCCAGCCACTTGGAACAAGACCAAATAAAAAGCTAAGCAAGGTTTTTCCTGCAAATATCTTTGGGTTGCTGAAGGGAATTTTAATTCTGGTGTTTCCAAGATTTGCATCACCAATCCAGTTTGATATAGTCTGTATTTAAATAGAATGTGTTAAGAGGGCAAACCATTTGAAACATTCTCGAGTGAGTTGCATCCTCTGGTTTAGTCAGGAACTTAACTGTGAGTAGATGAATTTCCTTCAAACTTTACTTATGCCTGAAACTTTCCATGCACCATAATAGAACATATGTTTACGTACAATATTCAGTTAAGGCTTCTCTCCTGTGATCCTCAGACAAGTCCGTAACTTTAATGTTCACTGTTGGAAGCAGAGTTTTTCTGTCCCTGAAAGGAAGCTATATTATTTGCAGAAATACATTTGTACTGGGATTAGCCAGACAAGCGAACTGGCAGAAATCCACTTGATTAGAATTTTATAAAGAGAGATATGTCTTGTAACAAACTCTTAAATGAAAAAAAAAAAAAAAAAAAAAAACACAAAAGAAAGCAAAGAAAGAGCTTTGTTTAAAGTTCAGAAGTGCACTTTTCTTTCTCCAAACAGGCAAGAAACACATATCTACTTTCTGCAGTTTTAGATGGATCCCATCTTTTATTTCTGTGTCTTTCTAGATAAAGGATTCATCATATTGTACAGACATAGGACTTTCTAATTTTAAACCCAGGATCACAAACTATATGCTATATAAGTATTTAGGAATTGTGTATCTTCATCTTTTCTGTACTTTCATGTTTGACAGGAAACATTCTTTGTGTATCTGATTATTTCTAATTACGCATTTAGAAAACAGAATTCCACTTTTCTAAACGTATGCTATTTTTCACTAGAACTAATTCAGTGACAAGTTCTCTTTTCAAAGCAGTTTCCTATGTACTTGTACAACATTATTCCAGATTTGCTATTGAAATGAAATACTGCAGTGACCTTTTTAATTCCCCTGACTTTTTACAATCTTTGAAATTTAGCACAACAGCAGGAGTTTAATCATATTCACTGATGTAAAAGACAAAATAAGGCACCTCTACATTCAAATAGAGAAATGACCTCAAAGGTGCAGAGCCTTCAGAGACTCACTGGAGATCCCCAAGGACAAGTGCAGCAATCGTGCTTGTGGTCCTCCCGTAATCTCTCCCTTGCCTCCTGATAACATGGACAGAATTTTTGCACTTCTGCGGTATGCTGGAGTGTTTGGATACTGTTGCTTGAATATTGTTGTTTTATTATCAAAGAATAATCTCCTGTTTGCTTTATCTCTCTTTTTCAGTTCATGTCTGTTTCACTTGTTTTCAATACTTCCAGGCTTGAAACTTCCAAGGTCTTTGCTAACCACTGTAAGGTCTGAGGCTTTGGTTTCATGCGTGGCAACTCTTGCTACCATAGTATGGAAGTTGAGCAAGAAAGCATGAACCACTCACGTGCTGGTGCTTGTCTGTCCTGTCAGTGCTTTGTCATTTCTCTTGATTGATGCCAGGTGGGCCAAAGAAAGACTTTAAAAAAACCCAAGCATGTTTATCTATTGCCCCACAGTGACAGGGCAGATCAGCTCTCTTAAATCCTCTGCCCATTGAGCAGCCGTGATCAGGGTGATTGATGAAGAATCCGATCAGCTCTGAGCCGTTCTCAGTGGTAGACGGGAGAGCAGGAGCTGTGCACGAGCTCTCTACAAATGTTTTTGACAGCTTTGCAGTTAAAAGTACAGTGTACGTGCTAGGATCCGGGTGTGCACGCTCATAAATGTGCTCGCAGCAACACTGCACCAAAGCCAAATCCCTTTCTAAGCATTACAGAGTTAAATCTGCTGCTATTCTTCTGGAAATTGGGTCTACAAGACAAACAGCCTAAATGCCTTTAAAATTGCCCTGTTTTCAGTATCTTTGGTCCAACTCTCCTAAGAAACAAGTCAGAGCAGGGGACCAGCATCAAGGTTTAATATCCAAGCTTTAGCATTTTTTCTAGCTAATATCACTGTATTGCATGTAGGCACATCAGTACTGGTTGGTGTGTTCAGTTGCGTGGCTGAATTTAGTCAATAGCTGTAGCTCAGTTAATAAAAGAGTGAAAAACAAACAAACAAAAACAGACAAACAAGCAAAATCTACCATCGCGAATGGTAGAAAGAACAGTAACATGACACATGGTGGCTCCTGGCACTGGGCTCCTAAGCAGACAAAGATTTGCGTTGATACGGGTTCTGCTGCAGCTATTGTTGAAGGAGATTTTAATTATTTGGGAAACTGTTTAAACACGCACCAAAAACACTAAATTCAACAATCCATTGAAGAAATGCTCCTTACAGCAGTTTAAATTCTGTTGGACACTCTTTTTTGCATGTAGCTCTCAGTAATACAAAATTTGAGTAACTTCTAGTTCTGTTGAATTTAATAATCTACAGGAGATGCTTAATTCAGGTTCAGAAAAGAATATTGGCTTTGATTCTAAAAATTAATGTTTTGTCCACTTTACCGCGTGTTTTACTTTTTGTAAATATTTAGATAATTTAATGATAAACTAGATAAGTAATATAGAAGTTTTCTTTACTGTTTCCTCTTCAAGAACTTCACAAGTAAGCAGCTTTATCAACTGATTCAATGAAAGCTAATTTCAAAGCTGCCTGTTTAATTATGTAACTAACAGTAATTTTCTACAATGAACACTTAATTGGAAATCAAAGATTGGTGTCAAAACCAGACAGCTTCTCTGAGTAGTCTTAATTGTCCTAAACTCTTCAACAAACAGAGGCCAAATCTGCACTGAAGTTTTCCAGTGAACCCACAGAATAATCCTGAATAATAAATAAATGTAAGAAGTCATGATCTGCTCAAAGGGGTGAAGAAAAAGAGTTTAACCACAGTGGATAAGTTATTCATTGCAAATTATTTGCTTAGCTGAAGTTCACAGTTTATAGAATGCTACTTCGTACAAAATTGGGTTGCTGACCTGGTTAGCTTACAACAAACCCTTTAAGAGACAGAAGCCAGATCACATGCTCAGCCAAGACACTATTCCTAGACTAACAAATGAAGTCATTTATCTGAGGACACTTCTTCCTGACAATATTTTGTTTGACCAAAAACTACTAAAAAAATACATTAAGCCGGCAATACCTGCTGTTAAACTTGACATCCACACAGGGATCTTTAACAAGCCATTCGTGGCCCTTCATTACAAAATTTACTGCACAATACTTTATGTGCTTCCATATCCCTCACATAAAGAACTGTACAGTAATTTCAATAAAATTTGTGTGAAGAGCTTTACAAAACTTGATTCTGGCAATAGGTTTCCATCAGGAAGAGTGAATATCACAGTATTAGACTTTTATTTGGAAGGATTTTCCCTGTAAATGACTAAATCGTTATTCAGTTGAGAGACAACTTGCTGTAAACAGTGTATTGCTTCTGGATATATCACCTGTGATCAATAGGCTCTTCTTCTGGTTCAGCACTTGTTAATTTTGTATAATGGTTTGATTAAATGCTTAAAAACAAATTTTAAGTGGCAGAATTAGAAAGAATGGGCTCATTACCAAAAACATTCAGCCTTTAATGCAACACTAGAAAACGTTTACTGATACTGTATCATCTTGGGATGCGATCTAATCACATCCAATAATTTACATTAGACTGCTCTTCATTAGTAAGTGGATAGGAGATACACACAGTCCAAAGGAATGCTAAATTTTCTGAAAGGGAGTGAATGTGAGATGCCATCACATTACAACTGACTCCCTTAATTCCACATCATCCAGAACTTCCTTTTATTGGCTTTTATGATTATTTCCTTTTGTTATTAGAAGAAAAAAAAATCTTTTCCTGTATTAATTTATTTCCATTCATTTTTAAGGTGAAGAGACACTGTATCTGAAACCTACCTGTTAAATGGAATTTCCAAGCATACACATTGCAGTAGTGAGAGCTTAGGTCAGGCAGTTACTTCATCCCATTTGCATTCAATAGAAACTTTAGCTACATGATCATGAACTGGATTTTCTAGAGAACTTTTGTCTCCCTTACTGAAGAGGCTGTGTAACATTCACTTAAAAAACAACTGCTTAACATTTCTTTTATCCTCCGTTTCCAGAGTACGGCCCCATGCTGTGAGTTCTTACAACTCCATTTTGACTTTACAAACCTGGATTAGTTTATCTTCACATGTTCACTGTGTAGTGCGGTTGTAGTATTCCCACTTTGTGGAAAGGGAAATGAAGCACGGGGGGATTTAATTTAGAAGTTCCTGATATCAAGGCTCTGGTTTGTTCAGAGTACATGGTATTAAGCAGCACATTAGAGCTCTGAAGCACTTCCCCATTGATTTTTGCTGCAACTATGACATGTCAGTGATTCAGCTTCCAACTATCTTCCACAGGTGAAAAGCCAGATTTAAGCGTGTTTTACAGGGCAGAGAGGTAGACATAGAAAAAGTTTTTCAAGAGAGCATTAAAAGAGCTTTGCCCTTAAGTTATTTCCTTTTCTTCTTGCAGGCTTTCGGGTGCATTAATAAACCTTTTCCAAGTTTGACTGTAAATATGAGCAGACCATGCTATATTATTCAGTTTGGCAGAATCAGCTAAATGACATTTCACTCACATAGCCTCTTATTAGGTTTAACAATTAATCACATTGTTGCTGAGGTTGAGTACAATGCTATGTTGAACAGACCTAACCCTGCCAGAGGGAAACACCTAGTAAATATGCTATTCTTTGCAACGGCCTTCCCTCTAAATTCCTAATTTTTCTTCATGTTTTATCCAAGTTTCCCTTGCTTTACCTCCCAATCCTTAAAAAAACTAAACTGTAAAATTCCCACCGCATTCTTGTTCCAGTCTACCTTTTTTCCCCATATCCATCTTGTGCTTTTTGCTCCTTCAGCATTTCAGACTGGCCATTTGTTCTGATGTGCTGAATCAGTGCCAGGAAAGAATATCCCTAAAGTAGGAGATGGGCAAGTGTTAGTGCCTGGCTCTCGCTTTGCTACGACAGGCCTGGGCTGCAGGATGAGGCTCCACTGCATTTTGAGGATGCCACTTGCAGCCTGCAAGGTTTGCATTTGACTCACTCAGCAAAGGCCCTGGGCAGAGTCAGCTCCTTGCTTAAAGTGGTGTGACTTCTCAAGACTTACAGCTTGGTCAATTGGCAGGACCTTTTCAACTAAGGCAGGTAAAAATAGGCACTTTTCTAATAGTCCCATTTAAAGCCCAATTTTCTGTCAAATATTAAAATCCTCAGGAGAAATTACTTGCAAAGGTTTTCCCAGTGTCACCTCTTTCATCATCACCCTCCTCTTTTCCAGTCAAAGTGGGCCTCAATGCCTTCCTGGCTTTCCATATAGACCCCGCGTACAGCAAGAATAGCTAAGCTGAAACGAAAGGATCAAGTCGGATGAAAGGACTTGCATCTGACATGCCTTTAGGAGCTACAATCTCATTTTCCAAATGCAAGATCAGACCTGCTCAGGTGGATCCAATAGGACACTGTAGAGACATGGATTTTTTTGCTCTTTCCCAGATCATTGTCATTCTCAACTGATACAATTCATTCTCTGTAGGTAGAAATGCTTATTTCAGTAATATTTCAGCTAGTGAGATAAGCAGCTTCTATTCTGCAGAATTATATGTATAGCAGGGTTTCCTCATGCTTCTTTTTCAGGTGCTTGCCTCCCATAAGGATGGCTAAACTTTACAGTTCAGAAACCATGAATCAGGCCCTGGAAGTCAGGAGACTGCCTCTAAAACAATAGAGGCTAAAAGAATAATCAGTGTCGGCATTTTTAATTTGCTGTCTGGTTTCTGGGCTGCTGGGGATTGTATTTTTCCTTTACAAATCCACAAGGAGGAAATTTTCACATCTTTTAATGAAAGAAGAGGTGGGGTAAGCACACAGTAAAAAGCAAAGAGACCATGAGAGTTGACAACACTGACAGTGGCAAGCAAGCCCTGCAAATACAGTGAGAGATGAAACCTGATCCCAGCCTCTGTGGTTTGCACAATACCTTGAGTATTTATGTGTGTCTCCACAACAACCAGAATTCAGCTTTAGAAGGTGTTTTCTTTGCAAAAAGGAGTGGTGAAAGTCAGTCCACAGCTCACTAATTTGTCTTGATATGCAATCGGATATTAGTATTTACATCTCACTGCTGCACTGGTGCTTATTGCCTAATAGCTTACTTGATAGAAAGCCTTTTGAATTAAAAAAAAAAGAGAAAAAGACTATTCCTTTTGTAAAATTACTGTTTTGTCTAAGATCTGGCACAGCCCTAATTTTTGCAGAGCCAATCCATTAAGTCAATAAACTTTTTTTATGTGCTTCTTTGAAAGCACGACAGAAGCAAATAACAAAACTGTATCTGCATGTTCAATCACTTAATTCCTGCACCATTTCCTGCTGCAGTTCTCTAAAATGAAACCTGTATAAAGGGAGGTATAACATACATTAACACACACTAAATACAGTAACTACCTAATTGCAAGTAGGCCTGAGAAAGGAGTTGTAAGCACTTACTTTACAGGCACTCTTACTTGTGTGAGTGGAACTGAGCATTGGGATGTCTGCTCACCTATGTGATGGAGGAAAGGGATGTAGGAATCAGCAGTTCTCTGGTTTCTCAGCTTCTATAAGAGGTTTTCCAGAGTGTTTCATTTATTACTGAAAGGATTTTTCATTGAAGGGCTGAGCAGAAAGCTGGAGCTGTTGCTGTAGGAAAAATGGCAAGGATTCCTTGCGATGCATTCCTAGGAAGCAGGACTATCCCCAGTTCTGTCATGTGCTCTGAGTGACTCTCAGCTGCTCACACTCACTTTATATGACTGAGTTTCCTCATCTGTGAAACAGGGGAAATGCTTTTCAAGAATGTTCATGAACTTGAAGAAAATCACTCTTCAAGTTCATGGAAAGTCTTGGTATGGAATTATCATCATTAGCACTACGGAGTAAGGCTGCGCGAGCAGAATCAAAAACGTCTGGCAGTGTGTCTCATCAAAAATATTGCTCTAAGAGCTGCTTCCAACCTGCCCTTCTTGTCCACCGGCACTCTTCGTTCCGAAGGCCTAACCTTGTTTCATTGTCTCAACTCAGTCCCATGGTACTGGGCAATCAAAAGGTCACAGCTTCCCTACAGTCCTTTACCAAGAGGGTTAGGAACATTGCCTAAATCTCTACATAGTGCATATGACCATTTGATACATTCTCAGGAAATCTTATTTAAAGTAATGCTAAACTCCCAATTTTTTCCTTCTTATGATGCAAACATGGTACAAATTTATAAGGCCCTTTGAGGTATAGCAGGGGTCTATTAGATTGTTCTTTATGCTCAGTGAAAGAGATGCGTTTCAGTGCCACTCACTCATACTATACCAAAATGATCCTCTACACAAACTGTTGATGCACATAAACTGTTAGGATTCCTCCATGAGAAGCTACACAGACAATGTGGAGGCCAGTGCGCAATTACTCAACTTCTTATAAAGTTTTGGTGGCTTTCTATTCTAAAGCATCCAAACATGTTCTTATCCTAAAAATGTGGCTTGGATAAGAAGGTCTTCAGGATTCAATCTCAGGCTGCATCCTGGGGAGGGAATCGCAGGCGTTGGGTTCACTGCCTGTCCCGCTCCATATCTCCTCAGATCTCGTGCTACAGTTGCTGCAGTGGGAGCAGTGAGTCATGGGGTTGGACTGCCCCTTCTGCTCTTTTCCTTTCACCTGTCCACATGGTATCAAGGTGGTTTCCAAAATAACAAGCATATATAGCTACCAGTGTTTGTTCCGTGAGTGGGGACTCTCTCCGTTTCTTTCTTGTTGCTTCTTGCTTCCTGGATGTGTTTGATTTCCACAGCAGATGGACTCAGTTGTTTTAGAAGCAGAGTGTTATTGCAAGAGTGTTCTTAATAAATACCTCAGGCTGAGTGATCCTTAAATGTCCTTTCATTTTATTTAGGTAGAATAAAAAAAGCAGTTCTGCGGGGGAGCTTAGGGACTTGGACATGGAAGAGATCTGGAATGTCATTATGTCAAGTTTTCTAGTATTACCTGGAACTCTCCTGCAGCTCAGGGGAAGAACCTTTCCAAGTGGATAAATAATAACCTCGAAAAGGCACTAGGATAAAAAATTATAAGTATAAGGAATGAAAGGAGATCGGCAAAATAACCCCTGGCTTTCAAGACTAAAAGTACAGTGATAATATAAGCCTTGTCAAAAGTCAAATTCAGTTACACCTTGCAAACAATTATATATATACGTGTTGAAAATAATGTAAGTGTCCTCCAGAAAGATAGAAGGTTTGGGAAGATGATGATGAAAATGGGAGTAAAAGCATGATAGTTAATAGGAATGAAGATATGGAAAGTTACAGAAATTACTATGATCAGGAGTGAAGCTAGCCCCAGAGAGCTGGATGTTTTTATGTTCCTGCAACATACAGACCTTCGTGATCTCTGCTGAACCAGTGTACTTCCAGGAAGCTGGAAATGGATGATTTTTCATTAATTATCTTGTGAGGAGACATATTAAGATGACTCAACATAGAATGGAAAGAGAAATAAATTCCTCTTTCCCGGAATGACACATTTGTGTCCCAATCTTTGAAAATTCTCCTAAACTTGTCCAGCCTTCCAAGCACTCTTTGTGAGAAGTGGTGGTACATCTCACCCTGTCCTCTCTTGAGGGTCGCCAGAGTCATCACCTGCCTTTTCAAAACGGTTCACAATTCTGCATATAAGTAATTGCTTCAGTCTTTGGGAAGATATACAAGACCTTCTGGAAGGAGAACAAAAAAACAAGCCAGGCCAGTGAATGCTGGGGGTCCTTCAGAAGCCAAAGTCTTTACGTATGCAGTACACTGGAAGTCATTGGCTTGTTACAAGCTGATGAGTTAGTTCAGGCTGCGAGCATCTTGTTTCTTTGGGGAATGGGTTGCCATTTCTTCTCTGGACCACCAGATGCCAGACTTCTACTGCAAAACTCTGATTCTCTGTCTGCACAATAGAAACAAATGTTTATGCTTTTATATTTTCACGAATCCCCTCGATTTTGTTTCTGCTCCAAAATGCTTTACTTGAAAGCCTTTTAAGCTTAGTACTTCATGCATGTTTCTAAACAAGTACTGTAACTCATTAAGATCATTTGCAAATTAACTACAGATGGTCACTTGGAAAGCCCGTGTTTGTAAAATACTGGCTTCTGTAACAAGCCAGTAATTTGAGTCTAGTACCTAAAAATCATTATGAAAGCTGGACATTTAGTAAAAGCACTACTGAAATGCACAAGAGATTCCTTGGTAAAGGATATAGCACTTGGTAGAGAGTAGCAGCAAAATGTGTAAATTCAGTAGCTCAAAATCATTTACATTTGACAATTTAACTGCCAAATTACTTTGATAGAGTGAAAATATAAAACAAAGCAAAAATAAAAATGACTTTCCCTGCTTGAGTAAGGGACTAGATAATCTCTAGAGGTCCCTTCGAACCTCAACCATTCTGCGGTTCTCTCAAATGTCTTAGGCAAACAAACATCAAAATAATCCGGTATCTTATCTGCAGACATGTTGGTTGCTCATATTTTTTTCATTAATTAAAAGCATATGTATTTTCATAATTTTCCTTTCTGGTATGCACATATTTTTATCTAATTTTAATAGTTTGCAAATGTACCTACTTATTTTTGATGCAATCTAAAATATGTTTTTCTCAAGATTACACTTTTTTCTATTAAAATAATTAACATGCTCATTCCTCTTGCACAATGTACAATTTCTGTACGATCATACACTGTTAAAAATACATACACTATAAAATTTAGAAATAATGCACTTATTTGTAAATGAATTGATTGTTTAGTGCAGACAGAAAAGACTGAGCTATGAATGATCCATATTAGATCTAAGACAGAGTATATTGTGCCATGATCAGGAAGAAACATACACAAATACAAATAAAAGAAAGGCAAATCTGGAAAAAAGTGAAGCAAGGGAAACACAGCAAATCAGAAAAACAGTGTATTATTTTATTATAGGTAGCAGAGTTTTTTTTTTATCAAAGTTACTTTGTAATATTTAATTGTGATCAAATCATAAAATGCAATTTTTTTATATTTTTTTTTTATTCCTTCCTGCCAGGGAATATAAGGCATTGCTGCATCAGTGGGTTATCAATTATTAAAGCGTTCAAAGGCGAATCTTTCAGGGTAAAGCGTATCAATGCATTGGCAATAAATATACATCCTCCTGTACATTCTCTCCCTAAAAAAAGGCAAAGAGCATGCAAATATCGTAAGATATTCATAAAAAATTCTGCCACTTAAAGCAAAGGCATTCATTAATAATTAAAATACAAATGATGACAGAACACAATGCCTTCTTCTGTCATGAAATTATGTTAGTGTACAATTATGATAACATTGGTTCTCAATTTCACATTATTTTGTGAAAGTTAAACAGAAAAAGACAGTACAGTATTGTTTGGGTATTGGCAAATACAGCAAAGTGATATGAAATATTTACTATAAAGGCTTCTCCAAAAGTATATGCATTATTGCTGAATATTTCATATAATCAAATTTAAAAGATTTCCATTTTCAAAGCTCAGCTATGATAAGAAATTTAAACTCCATTTTCCTCTTGGTATAAAAACATTAAATGCAAACAAATGTAATGTACAACAGAGTAGTACGGAGCCTTTTTTTTACATATTTCTGTGTAGAATCAGGATTTATTTGAACTGGACTGAATCACCCATGGATAGCAGAAATCACTATTTGTTCTCGATTCAAGAAGAGTCTTTTTCTTGACATGAAAATGTCAAAAAGTTTCATAATGATAGTTTATGATGCTATTATAATTCCTCTCCATTCTTTAAAAACAGAGCATTAAGTCATTCCATTACACTGCCTTACTCTTAATCTTTCCCTTTTTCTAAAAAATTGACATATTTATCATTGATTTTCCAGCAGATGTTGTACTGGATGCCCTTTTTAAAAAACTACCTCAGTTAATCTGACCTCTCTTAATGATTACTCACATATTCTTTAGTAAGTGAATAAAACTTTTCTTTCACAGATAGTAGGTACTTAATCCTCATTATTGAGAATATGCTGAAACCTTGAATAGTTGTCAAAGATTCATTTTATAATCCTGAGGTTGGTTTGCTGTCAGTGATTTACACAGGGGCTGTGCTTGCAATAATTGATTCATTTCATACTTAAAATCTACTGCTGTCATTAAAATGACAGTGCAACACTTTTGCTGTCGCAATTTAGATCTACTTTAGGAAAGCTTAATTCTCCCCTTGAAATGCATAGCACTGTAAGGGAAGATACCATTTTGTATGTCTAAATCACGATATTGTAACCTTTATTCTAAAAATATTGAGCTGGAAGCATCTGTTTAAATCATGAACGAGCTATGTGCTCTTTGTCAAAAATTCAACCTGCAATTCTCGTAAAGCTTATGTACATATTCTTACCTCAACTAGTTGCAAAAGAGCATTTTCATCCTGGCAGAATTTTACCTTTGAAACTGAGTTTTAAGATATACTTATGATATTTAATTAGCATCTTAGATGAAATGCTCATAAATGCGAAGCTCTCACTATAAATCAAACTGCAATTTTGCCTGTCAGTGGCAATGCTGCATGTAAAAGCACAGGTCCATTTACACTGACTCTGGCCAAAACTATGCAGGCTGCATTCTTCCAGGATGCACTGTCTTTTCTGAAGAAAAAAAAAAGAAGAAGAATCAAATGAAAAGTGTTTAGCCAATTCCTCACACTGACAATGTGACATGCAGCTTTCATTTTCTTGAGTGTGTTTGACTAGGGGATTAACTAAGTGCTAAGATACAGTAGATCCCTCTAAAGGACACGCTTCCCCCTTAGTTTTGTGGAGCTATTCAGGAAGGAGTAACCAGTGAACACCCTGTAACTAATAATTGCCCAGCAAACCAGAGTAAGTTAAAATTTCTATTTAATAATAAAAAAGGTTGTAAATGAATAAAAGGTTTTGCACAGCTCTTCCACTAATATCATGTCATGTTAATTTTAATGAAGCTTCATTAAAGTTCTCAGATAAGTAAGGAAGATAATTGTCATTCATTAACATCATGGTTCTATCCACAGCTGAAAAATATGCTGTAAAACGTTAATAAAGATTCAAATATGACTGCAATGGAAGGAGAAAGCATAAAAGAATTAATTAAGCCACAAAAACAGCATTGTCGATAGTTTAGTAAACTATCAAAAGACAAGAAAAAGAACAGGTTACAGTGAAATATTGCCCTTTCCCAACCAGGATATGCCCGAGTGCCAGACAACATGGAGAAGTGTAAGGTCACTTTGGACCGACCATAAAAGCAGCTAACGCTCCTCCCACTAAGGTCGCTGTGTCTTATGCATCTGCTCAAGGACAGAGCAGGGTCTTCATAATCTAGAGCACCCTGGGCTGTGTATTTTCATGTTTTCACTGCTGCCAAATCAGGCACATAAGAGAAAAATCACAAATCTGCCGGTGTTTTCACAAAACATCGTTTTCCTGAGTTTGGCCATGTCATGTATTAAGGTTACACTAGCTACTATAGTGTTATTATTAGTTTAGTATGAAAGAAAGGAATTGACTATTTTGGTTTTTGTTCATTTGTTTGTTTTAAAGGCACTGAATTTTGTCTGGTTGTGGTACCTGAATTCTGCAATCCACAGTCATTTTAATTTAACGATTGTAGTTTCACACACCTGTACCGAGAGTAGGGTTAAATAACTGATTTCTTTTTCCTCTGCCTGAGGAGGCAATCACAACATTTCTTGTAAAAGTTGTATATAGAAATCTAGCTGAAGTACTGCTGGATAAAAACACCTGAAATAAATTTAAGCAGGATAACATCTCTGAAGAAATTTGCAGCGTGCACCTATGCACCTTACCCACGTAAATGCATGCCCTCCAAAAGGAGATTCGGCACAAGAAGTGCCAGTGAAAGAGATTGCGCCTGTCCAAGTTGTTATCACTCGTGAAGAGGAAGGAGTCTATCATGTAAATAATTGGTACTGCTGGGCTTGCAGGGAGAGTGGTTTACCCCTGCATTGCTTTGCCATGCTTCACCTAGAGTCACTTAGAAATAGACATTCACCATGACATCATATCTTTCTTCTAAATAATAATCTCCTGACTAAAATATCAGACTTTGGCGTACTTGCAGGTTTTTGATGATTGACCAATTTCTCCTTAAATAGATTCTTCTATTTCTGAAACTGAGAAAAGAAAGTCCAAAGTAGCATATTCCTTTAGTGGTAGAATTAAAAGACCCCACATAATGGGGCAAATAAATTTATTGAAGGAACCAGTAATCGAGTAAAATAAGTATTTCGGTGGCATGTTCCACAAGTCACTGAATTTCAGTACTTCAGAAGAAATCTGCTACTTTGGAAGGCGGCAGATTCCTGTCTCAGGAAGGTCTGCTCTCAATTCAGTGCAAATCTCTGAACCGTTGTTTTGCCTGGAATGTAAGCACTCTACTTGCCTGCTTTCATTAGAGGTTTATGAAGATGCTTTTAAAGTATGTACTTGGATAGATTAAAAAAGAAAAAAAGAAAAAGACAGACACAAATGAGCAGATGAGAGCTATTCTTTTCCTTTCTATCGCAGTTAAAATCCATAAACAGAAAATATTGTCACTGTTTAATTCTCTAGGAAATGCTTTGTTAATTTATAGTTAAAAAAGTAATAATCCATTGCTCTTTCACTGAAATGCTTTGCTTTCTTTTCCTTAAAAATATCAGTACAAAATTTGTATTGGAGTTTCACATGCAGAGTTACAAACATACTTGGCCGTTTGTAGAGAGAGAAGATGCAAGCATACACATTGCAGGGAAGATTTCTTGTTGTTCTTTCTTTGCTGGTTGTTTTACTTTGTGGGCGACAGATGCACATCCTGGGCACAACAGCAGAGTTATCTGCTTTGTTTGGTGACATTATGTGTCTTTTAAGAGTGTGTTATTGTGTACGGAAGCTCTGCGTGTGTGTGTGTGTGTCCTGGTGGGCAGCACTGGGCTGTGCCCCTGTAATTCCTGTCTGGAGAGGATGGTGGTTCCTGCTCCCCGTGCATTGAGGCCTGATGGGGAAACGTTTTGTGGAGGAGATGGGACGTGAGAGCGGGGAGGATCCCTTAGCTGCGGGCAAACGATCTCCCCACAGAAAAAGTTTGAAAATCATAAATATAAGAAAAAACATGCCGCACAAGATCTGCTGCACAGGATCTGCTGCAATGGTAGTAAGCCACGAAGCAGCAGAACAAATTTGTAATGGAAAAAGGATTTTAATTTTCTATTGAAAAGCCAGGCAATATCCTCACCTTGCATTTCCCTGTGCTGGCAACGATCTACGAAGGAGAATAAAACTGATTAGCAAACTGTTAATCCAATAATTGTAACAAATAATTAGCTTTGTAATAATTAGACAAAGAAACACGTAGACTAAGAATTACATCAAATATGAAGACCTCTCTCTCTGCTCCCTCCTCCCTCTCCATCATGGTCTCAACTGAGCATTCGACTAAAACCAGCTTTTATTCGAGGTGTAGGAAAATAGTCTCTTCCTTTGCTCTGGAAGCACTGAAAATAAATAAACTATAAACCTGGTAAGATTGTGACATAAACACTAAATAAGAATAAAAATGCAGAATGGCTGGCTTTGACCTTCCTTTCTCCTCGTTATCCCCTTCTCAAGACATTCGCTCCTCGTTGTGACCCTTCGTAATTTCTCTTTTTTTATTATAAATTGTTAATACAAAACCGCTGTGGCTCATGAAGCTTCGGATATGAAAATGCAATTCATGCCAGAAATAAAACCAGACTGACATCCCAGGAGAAAACACTTGTAAAACTGGGGCATGTGCAGCTCCGGCTCCGATTCCCGTCTGGCCAGACCGCATCCCCTTAACACAGCCCGTTCCCTTAATACAACCCCCTGGTCTGTTCTGGTCCACGGGAGCTCTGGCTCGTTGCGGTCCCAAAGTTTGCCCGGGAGAGCATGGCCCCTTCCCAGGCCTGGCTCATGCTGGGGGCTCAGGACCAGGAGCTCGTGTCCTGGGAAAGTGCCGCTTCCCTTTGTGTGCGCCTGGCAAACTCGTCACTGGTGTGGGCAGGGGGCCACCCCGACCCCGGTGACCTCAGAGAGGAGCCGCTTTGGAGCCTCCCCTCATTTGCATGGGGAGATTTAATTTCCATCCCTTAAATATGACGAATTGCCGAGATTTCCTTCAGTTAATGCTTTTAACAGCTCCCAATAAACTTCATTAATCAGGCCAGCTCTAGGCCCAACGTGCAGCCTGGAAGCAGCTAATTTGCCTGATGAGCCCACGACTTTAGTGAATAAACAGGTGGATAAGCCGAGGGTTTTATGGCCTTAATTACACTCTAATCAGTTCAGCACTTGGCGGGCGGAAGGGAAGAGGGAAAGGGAGGCAGGGGCACCCACCACCGCTTCGCTCTCACTCCGTGCTGTTGCTTTGCTTTTCCCTCCCTGCCTGCCTGCCCGCCTTGTCCTGCCACATCCCATCCCGCCGGGATTGCCTCCTCTCCTCCGCCTCCTCCTCTTCCAGTTCTCCCTTTTCTCTCCCCTTTCCTGCATTCCCTGCAGCCCTCCCTGCCGCTGCTTTCCCGGGGAAAGCCGTGTGCGTGGGAGGCGGGCAGGGATGGATGGGGAGCGGGGCTGCTCTGCGCTTCCTTCCCTGCCTCGTCCCCTCTCCCTCACCGCTCCCGGCTGCCCCGCGGCCGCTGCCCCCGTGTGCAGCCCCCGCCGTGCCGAGGCCGCCGGCACGTCGCTCCAAGGGCAGCCAGCTCGGAAGGACGGGGCGAAGCCCCCGCACATGCCCCGCTGCCCAGAGGCGCGTCCCGCTGCGCCGCGGCGGGGCCGAGGGCTCCCTCCTGAGCCCGGCGGCGCGGGGCAGGGAGGCGGCGGGGGCAGGGGGGGAGCAGCGTCACTGGGGGCGAGCGGCGGCGCTGCCGCTTTCCCCGCGCCGGGAGGGGTTTCGGGAGCAGCCGGGGAGCGCCGAGACGGGCCGGGATGAACAGGAGCGAAGCGGGACGGGCCGCGCATTCCCCGTCCCTGTCCCTGTGCCCGTCCGTGCGTCCTTGGGACTGCACGGCTTTGTCTGAGCGCGGCGTTTGCTCCTGCCCTAGAAGTTTTGTCCTCCGGTAGCAGCATTCCCTGGCACCGTGGTGCATCCACCACCAGCGCTAAAGCACCTATCATCATATGTGATTTTTTAAATTACAAGAAAAAAAAGAAAAGAAAAAAAATCACAGCTATTCTATCGAGGATCTCATTGCGCAACACGCAGGGCAGTGAGAAGAGCCCCGGGAAGGCAGGCGCCGCTGCCGCTGCCTGCCGCAACCGGCGGCGGAACTTCCTCGAGCGGAGCTCCCCTCTCGCAGGGACTTAGCGCACGAAGGGCTCGTCTGAGCGCTTCACCCGAGCGGTCACGGGCGTCCGAAGAGAATAAAAGATTGCATTCTTCAGCACCCCCTTCTTAATAGAGTTTTTCATCTTGTGCATGTAACAATATTGCGACATAAAAAAAAAAAAGAACCGTCACAAAAGGAAAAAGGGATTTCATCTTTGTTTTCAGAAGGATTAGGACGTGCCTATTGCATTGGAGGCTGGCGTGATTTTTACTTAGGATTTCCATGAGTCCTTTGTATTTTGTTTTTAACCTTTTTAATTAGCGTTTTTTTCAAAAGTTTATATAAAAATCTGCACTGTACAATTCAATGCCATCACAAAAAAAAAGGTTTATATGACCAGTTATATTATTAATTATTGTAGAGATTTTGTAAAAGAAAATACACCTCACTCTCTACAGATTAAATCTACAGGAAAATATTTTCTTTAAACACAACCACATTTCTTGCTTACCTGAATTTTTACAGAAGAAAATTAATATAATTTTTTAACTGCTGTTACTTAAGGCTCTTTTGCTCCAAAATAATAATGAGGAAATGATTCAAAATTATCGAGGCAAGGGACATCTTTGAAGAAAGTTGTACAAGGATCTATCATTCATTTTCAGTATTTTATATCTCCAATATCTAAAGCATATTCAGCGCTAGCTCTTTTATATCTTGCTGTTTTGATAAAGTGAAATCCGGACACTTTTACGTTGTTATAAGGGAGTAGAAATGGATTGCAAAAAGGCTCAATCTTTACTTACTGTACCCAGATTAAATTGCTTACCCTTAACAAAATTACCCCTGGTAGAGTTATGTTGCCTTAGTAGAATTTGGAATCTCACTAGCATGCAGTTCATCGCCAGACCCGGGCATCATTGTGCTGCTGTCCGATAATTAAACCAAATTAAAAAATATTTTTAATTTTTTTTTTATTTTTTTTTTCCACCCCAAATTCTGCAGATTCTCCAAGTGGCCCTGGAGAAATACAAATGCACAAAGCGACAGGCGAGGCCAGGCCTGTGTTCAGCACTCCATCATTTCTTGTCACAGGTGCAGCCACTATGCATTATCCTGCCGTGATTGATAGGGTGGGCGTGCGCGGGCTGGGGGAGCTGGGCACTGCTCAGATGGGGCCCCGGCGTTCTGGCTCCATTTCATGCTACCTGTAGGGAAAAGGGAAACTTTGCTGGGGTTGGTGGTTCTGGGCAGCTCCAAATTTTTACTTCTTTGCACGTAATGTAAAAGTTATATTCCCTAAAAGTTAAATATAGCTTCTAGCTGGAGGTGGTAATGATCCAGGAATGGGAGGAAAAGGGGGAAAGCATACCATCAAATATATGAATATTATCAAAACACTATAACTGCTTTTTGCTTTATCAAGTTCCTTCCTTTGCCTTAATCGAGAGCATCTTTAGTAGTCAGCGTGCTTGAATATCTCCCCTTAACTTTTGACTAATTTATTAATCAGAGTTATCTGACAGAGGCCTGAGCTTTCAGTGCAGCCTTGCCTATGTAAGATTAATTTGGTATCAGTGTTCCTAGTGAGAAAAATAGGTTAAAATATACATTAGTAGATTGTTATATATTATATAGTTACCAAAATGTAATAAAATTCCATCCCCAGGGTATAACAGATGACCAGGTCTACCTAGAGGAACTATTATTGCTCTAGGATATACGGTAATAATTTATGCAGTTAGAATCTTTGACACATTTTTGTTCAGCTGGGGAGATTTTAGATTTCTTTGTCTATCATCCCTCAAGATCTTGACTAGCTGATGTAAGATCAAAGAGGACTACAGTCTCACCTGTGTTATGCAAAACTATAACATCCCCCAGTTCCTTCATTTTTTCCTGAAATGGCCAAAGGCAAAATAATTTGCATAAAGGGTCTCCAGTTTTAAAATGTAGAATCTCTTTCACTGGGACTTTTATGCAATTCCCAAAGATTTCTACAGATGTTTACAAACATAATCAAAACGAACATATAAATATTACTGCAAGCGGTTTGAGAGGAAAATAGAGCCTTGTTTTCTTTTAAAAGTATTAAGAGATCACAAAAATGTGTAATGGAATTTAAAATTCTATTTTGTGATTTTCAGTTCTCATCGAGATTTATAGTATTCCGTCGCTGGAAGGGGCAGCTCTCAGATACCAACTGATGAAGCCTAATTTATCATCCTGTATCCCTCCATATTTTATTTCTATAAGCAAATCTGCCTCAAAATGTAAAGAAAGGACTCTATTTTACATCAATAAAAGATTTTGTGAAAAGCACTTTCTACTACAAAAATATTTTAAAAAATAATTTTGTATATTTGATTTCTCTATTTTTCCTACTGTTTTTACTGTTAATAAAAAGTAGCGTTCACCTTGGGCTGCCTATACCATGCTGTACTTTGTGCTTTGAAATAATTTGGAGGGAGCTTTAGGGCTGTGCCAGCAAGTGCTTCTGCAATTTTGTGCCCTTGCAGTTTTGAAAAGATCACTTTTCTTTCACAAATACTTTAGGTAAAAAAGGGTATATATATTACATTTTATCTGCAGCCTTTCCAGTAATGATGAAAAATAGCAACCTATTTGCCCAATTATTAACACATGTATCTATGCACAGACAATTTATGTGTAATACGTTCTTGTACAAATGAGCTTTCCTATTTTGTGCTTAAAATTGAGAGCCAAGACAGCACAATCGTTCAAGGATCCGGTTCTTTCCCTGCACCTAATCTGGCTCGCAGCATTTTGGAAAGTATTCCCACTGAACATTAATTTCAGATGGGTACTTACATGCGGTTCCAACCCTGCCTTTGCAAGTATGTTCTGCCCAAAGACGAAGAAATGTGAAGCAGCTACTTAAAAAATGCTTACCACTGTAGCATAATTAACATCACCCTGGAGTAGTAGTACATCATGGCTAATTCAGTGAGCCCTGCTTTACAGCTGCCACAAAGCAACAAGCAGTAGTTGTAAAATGCTCACGTATCAGGATATTCCTTTAACACCTCATTTATTATTGTAACATGAAAAATGTCCCCTTCCATTTATTATGATATCGCAGCATTAAGGGTCTTAGTCGCAAAGAAATGATTTGTATACACAGACGTATAAAGCTGCAGTTTTCTTGTGCAACAGAGAGAATTTGTCTAATGAATTAACTGTGATGCAAATGAAAGGGATGTTTATTGAAAGGAGGATGACTAAACTTGAAGAAATAGAATTGTGTGTAGGTAAAAGATAACTTCACTTGAATGAATAGCAAGGGGGTTGTTAGTTTTCTCCAGGTTTTATGCTTATTATCAGTGAGCGAAGACAAGGCAAGACGGCAGGAGTGTACAGGGATGAGGGGGACACACAGGCACACACACGAGTGTAGGCTGACAGTCCACCGCCTCTAGAAACATACGATAGACCCAGAAGCAAATCCAAAGCTGCCAACACAACTACTAAATGAGGCTGCCAGCGAGCCAGATGCTGCAGCTGGAAAAGCATTTTCATTGTCTTAGCAGCTGCATATGCAGTCGCTACCCGAAAGGAGGAGGACGCGTCGGGATAAGCGACCAAGTGAGATGGTTCCCAGCTGCGCCGTGCATGCGTGCGTGCGCGTGTGTGCGTGCACGGAGCTGCGGCTGTTCCTGCTAGCGAGCGGGAATATTTTGCTTTGCATTTTGTAGTGCAAGTGGCAAGTGTCAAGTGGCGGTAACTAAATTGTCAGGTGGAATCCGATTTTTAAATCTTTGTGATGCCCAGTTCAGATTTTGCATTTTTTCTCAGAAGAGTAGCTCCCTTCAGTGGGATGCACACGGATGTATACCAGATCCCTTCCCATGCAGAGGTCCTGCATGCTCATAAGAGGTTTTGATTCAGCAAAAAAAGAAAGCAGCCCGAGCGCCTGTGAGCGGGCAGTTTAATGACTGCCAGCCTCGGAAGCGATGTTGTTGTGTCCAGAGCCTTGCGAAGCTCAGAGGGAGCAGTGCAACCTCCACCCATGCGTTGTGTGAGAGCGCAGATCTCCAGCGGCGTCTGCAGGAGGGAGCGCGCAGGTTGCTCGTGAGCATACAGGACCCGGTTCCTGATGGTCTAAGTTAGGTAATAAAAGGAAGACGAATAAACCTGCCTCTAGAACACAGGCCTTTCACCTAGAACAAAAAGAAAAAATAAAAAGGAAGAAGAAAGAGGTTAGGAGCAATGAGGGTTACGCATCCGCCCTGTGTTTGTGTAGCACTCTGTGGTCTGTGCTACCTTAGTGCTGAGGGTAGCTCGTATAATGGACGTGCAGCCACTGCTAGAACTGGATGAAATACAGATATATATCTCCACACATATATACATGAATTTACAGTGACTTGCAAAACCAGATGTGTGTAATTTATAGAACTGATCCAAGTGCAATTAAGCAATACGGTGGCTGAACTGATGTTCCCGCTCTTTTTACAGAGAAGCAGTATGGATTTGTACTCTGAAATAATGAAGGGGTCTTTATATAAAATTAGAGACTGAGAAAGCATTTGCCAAAACCTTTTTGGCATGAAAATTACTTTTCTTTTTTAATCATTATAATGACCTGTCAGACAAATAAAGTTTTTTTTTTCAGTTCAGTAATTGCAAGGGAAGTGTCTAGAAGGAAAAATTAATGGTAATAATTATTTCATAGGCTAGATATATATTTTTAAATGTTAAAATTTAAGTGGCTCAATATTATTTACATATTGTTTATATTATAAAACTGAGAAATTATTAAAAATCCTAACCATTGAACCAATACCAACAAACACATGAACTAATACCGTGTAGATCTTAGACTGGCAGACAGTGCAGCTAGTGTCCACATGTATGCATAAGTAACTGCTTTCAGAGCAGTAGAATCACAGACCTACTTATGATATTAAAGAATGTAAAGAAATGCCACACACATTAGCTTTCAGGTTTTTCTTGAGGTTATAGGAAAAAGAGGAATGGAACTGTCTGCAGAGGAATAGTTGCTTATTTTTCTGTCACCGCGTTTAATTGAGAAATCATAAAGTTCAGCACACAGTATAAAGAGGAGTAAAAGATTTTCTCCTTAAAATAATGCACAGAAGGTGAGGGTTTTGTTGTATTTACAGACAGCAATTTTCTAATGGGATATGCATGCACAGCTAGAGATTCTCTGTGGAAAAAAAAACCCACATTATTTTCACGCTTCTGCGAGGCAACTTTTTTTTTATTTTCTTGCTACATTTAGTGACTGCATTTTTTGTGGCTTCTCCATCAGCTTTGGATCTGATTGGGAAGCACAAAGGAGGGATCGATTTGCAAAAGGAGATGGAGTGAAATGAGGAGGAAAAGCGAAGAAACGTCCTACAGAAGGAGCCGAGTGGCCAGGTAGATAAAGACCTTCTGCTTGCCGCTTTGGTGGCGTGGCTGCGTCTCCCAGTAGGCTGAGCAGGCTGGCTGACACATCCAGCGGGGACGGGTGTCAGGCTGGTGCAGGTGTCAGTGGCTGCCAGTGAGTGATTGCACCATCAGCCTCCTACCGTGATCCATCATGCGGGCCCAGCCGGTGAAGAATCACAGCCTCAGCAAGGTGCTGAGCCCAGCAACATATCATTAAACAAGGTTACCACCGGCAGATTTGTTCCCATGATCAATCTGGTCAATAAACGTTCCACCTCACTGTACTTTTTTCCCCCCTTTAAAACGTAAACAAGTATTATGAAAGGGGTGGCAAAACATTGTAAAGCTTGAGGGGGACTCCATTTCTCCCATGGCCTGCTCTGGGCTTCTTGTAAATCCCTTAGAAAGCATGAAAAATAACTTTTCAATGAAAATTTATCCTCAGAATAATCCTCTGGCTAATTCATATTTTATGACTCAAGGTTGTTTATTTCTGGCTGATAATGGGAAGAATTTTTATTTATTTTCAACCTCCAACTAGAAATATGCGTGTTGCTAATATGTATTAGGATGCAGTGTGCTGTATAATACCTATGCCAGTTTAAATTCATCCATAAGCAGTCTCCCAGAAGAGAGAAATAAAACACTTTCTTCTGTCATTGCCTCATCTTCATTCTAGTCTCTTGTATCGGCTCTTTGTCAGATCTGAATAAACCCTCTCCTGTCCTGCCTTACCCCACATTACCCTGTGCAGGGACATCCACACTGGAGTAGAGGTGGCTCTAGGGGGAAACAGAGCCTGAATATGGCCTCTGCTCCATCCTCTCATTTACCAACACGGAAAAAACGTGTGCTCTTCAGAAACATAGATAGAGAACTGGAGTGAGGATGGGTACTGTAAACAGCGAAGGGTGCTGTGGACTGGTGCCCCATCTCCTTGATAGTAAAAGGTGGAGATCATAAAAAATTATCCTCTTGCGAGCATGATGTCACATCTCAGTGATGCTAGGATCACAGATACTCTTAGTAAAGTTGGGAGAAGTAACAAACAAGCCCCCGTCCAGTTCAAGCACAAAAGAAGTAATTGCCATGGTCACTTTCCATGAGGTCACGGTTGGGTTCTTTCTACAAATGCATTTTTTCCTTTCAGTTGTCACAGGTGAGTAGAACAGCCAAGCTGAAACGCTGCCTACAGAGGAAAGCTGCAACTTTCTGCAGAGGAAAATCTAATGGCTTTAACCTCAAATGTGTTTTATAAATCATATCAGTTAAATGAGTATGCAAGGTTGGATGAATTTTGTGTCGAGCTCCCTGTTTTGTCTTTGGCACTTTAAAGGCAGCATTCAAGGGGTTGATGTTCTGTTGATGCTTATTCTAGGAGTTTCCCAACACCCCTGCTTCCTCCCACCACCCAAATGAAGCTTTCTCAGGCACCACAAATTCTGATCCCCTGCAGGGCTCTAAACACCTTGGTCTTGATATAATTGTAGCTCAGTGACTGAACTATGTTATGTTCATATTGAAAAAAAAATCTTACCATGGGCAAAAAGAACAGGTAAAGACAAGAATTAATGATTAGCAAATTTTGATCAATCAACGAATATTATTAGCCCAGAGTCTTTAAAAAAAAAAAAATACTATGAAGAAAAACAAATCTCAGTAATAATAATATAGTTAAAACTATTATACACTTACTTCTTTTGTGTGTATATAATGCACTTTCTCTTCCTGCTGCTCACCCTTCCTCTGCTCGTCTGAGTTCTCATATTGACGGCTTCACTCTGGTGTGTGGGGAGCGTATAGAGAGCCAACAACATCAGTCCTTTGCAGCAGCAGTATGATATAGATGTGCAGAGGGCAAGAAATCAGCAGTGCACCACACAAGTTCTGGAACAAGATCTGGGCCCCAGAAAGTCAGTGGCAGATCTTCACAGATATCAGGAAGATCCGAATTCCAAGCCTAGGTCCCAGTAAGCATGTAATGTATTTAGACTTTATCCTGGATATTACCTGATCTACTAATCACTGCCCAAACTGTAGGTAAATGACACAACAATTTTCCACGATTTGAAAACATGGTAGATCTTCAAACCTAAGCTGGCAAAGCAAGCACAGGATGCCCATTTCCTATGCTAGCTCTTATCTGGGAGGTCCATTAAAGTAATCATGAATTCTCTTCTGCATTTCCAGTCAACTGGAAGAAGATTTAGAACTTCTTTCTGTGTCTACTGATTCTGTCTTTCTTTTGTCTGGAAAGTCATGAAAATTGCAAGCACTGTGAGAATGTGACCCTAATATTTATGTTAATTTGGTTTTGAACAGACAGAATATTCAGTCTGATTTTCCTAAAAGCAAAGACATTTTGCCATATTCAGTATTTTAAAACAATGTATTTCCTTAGGTTACAGGTCAAAGTGGATCATACACCGTATGTACTTGCACCTCTGGGAGGAGCATTTATATCACTATATTATGGAAATAAATTCACAGTGCTGGAGAATGAATCAGCTGCATTTTTTTTCCCCCTCATGTTTGTTGTTTTCTTGTTTGTTTGCTTGCTTTTATGTTTAAGCCACAGTGAATTCGGCCCTGGTGATCATTACTGGCAAAGCTCATATCAAGACCTCATCCACATAATCTGCCAATAGCGGACTTCTGGCCCATATTGATATATGCACTAGAGAATTGATTGCCTGCCTGGGTAGATAAGAACATGTATTGTTCTTCCAAGGGGTGTAGTGCATTACTCTTTCCTGGCTAATGTGATCTCAGAATCCTTCTCAATAACACAATTCCACCAATCAAACCAGATGACAAAATATAAATTTTATGGAGTTGTAGTCCTCAATTCATAATCCTTTGTAAAAGACAAATATGAATGAATGAAGTATCCCATAATGAAAAAAACATAAAATTTCACAGTCAGCCAAGGTTCTCCTTTTGATGTGTTTCACACATTCATTCTTCTAGCTTTTCTACAGATTTAATTTCCTTTTCCTGACAGTAATCCTGTGATTTTAGATTTAATTTTTCTGTTGGTTAGTAAAGAGTAGGCCCCAGAACTATAGAAGATATTTAACATAGTTAACACCTAGATGAATTATGGCTTCAATACTTTATCTGTTGTAGCTTCCCTAGTGGTCATAGCTGGTTCTTATAGTACAATTATATCAAATAGTGGAAGAAAGACTGGTAATCTAACCTACATAGTTAACAAATAGTCAATAATTTGGTAAGAGCATTTAAAGAATAAATTATATTTACCCGCATACTTTTATTTTTTCCTTGTTACGAATTAGAAGCTGAAGGACAGTATAGAAATTTTGTTAATAAATATGTTTCTGTCATCATATCTGTACATACAAAGCTTGAACTCTAATGTTATTTCCGATTCTGCTTTCATAACAAGACTGAGTGACTAAATGTAGATGGTTGACAATCTGATTGTGTCCAGATCCTAAAACATCAATATATCTTTAGGATACTTTTAATTCCATCCACTTGAACATTATTCAAGGTCAAGCTAAAAATTCCCTTTCACAAGCTTGAGACAGTATTACCACATTCCTCAACCTCTTACTGCAAACCTTAATAAGATTAGGAATTCTAAAAAAACAGCCCAATTATATCTTAGATAAAATTTGTTTTTCATGGAAACTTTGTGTGAAAATCAATCAAGGAATTTTGCAGATTCATTTGGCGCCTACTGCTCACAATAAATTTAGCTCTCATAGAATATAATATGCTCTGCATGGTATCTTGTCCCATATGTGCAACTGTTTGATTGAAACCTTGATAACAAAAAGTAATAATATGTAATAACAGGACAAAGTGTGGGAAATTATCACAAATAATTAATAATTTGAATTCACAATTAACAGTAATGATGAATTCCTGTGTTTCTTTTTATTATCCCTTCAGAAGGAAAAAAAAGAAAACAGATCCTTGTTATTGGCAAGGGACCATATTATGCCAGCAATTTTTTTAAAGCTAAATCTCCATTGAAGTCAGTGGGGAGTTCTGCTGGAAACTGAATGGAGCAATACAGTGTGTGGAATGGGCTGGTTAAGGAGGAATATTGCTGTTTATACTGGCCATTTCATAGCAGTTGCCATTACCTTTCAATGGCAATAAGGATACAAAGAACTAGGGTTGCAAAAGATGCCCTTCCCAGGGGTGGTTTGTGGCTCCATGCCAGACTTCACAGACAACTGTGTTTGGTTTGGAAATTATCTCTGAGCCAAACTGGGCTACAGTCTTGGGTTTCTAAAAGATGTAAAATTCATGGATGTTATCCACCAATGGCCTCTATCATTGTAGGTATATGACCCAAAATAATTCCAGATAGACTAATTACATTCATAAGAATAAGTGGTTGGTCAACAGCAGATTGTCAATCAGCATTCGTTGAAATGCTTTTTTCTTTCTTTCCTCTTCCACTAAGTTATTGATATAAATCAAAACAGTGTATTATGGTAACTATAGAGCTGTTTCCCTCCCTCCCTCCCTTTCTTCCTTCCTCCCTTCTTCCCTTCCTTCTTCCCTTTCTTCCTTTCCATTAGCTGTGTATTCCTTCTCTTTGAGAATATTCTCTTTGTTGTGTTTATATTCAGTTTTAATCATTTCATCTCTTAAATATCTTAACTTTTTTGAAGCCTGTGAAGAGCCATAATGCCCTTCAGTCGTTATAGAAAATTAAGTGAAATTTGAAAATCATAGTGTCTTTTCCATGTTCAGTCTGGGTACTGATTTTTTCATAAGTAAAATGCATGACAGAAGTTTTGAGTTCTTTTGTTTTGTTTTGTTTCTGTACCAAGATATTTTCTTTCTCAGGCACATTCATCTCAGGCACTCTTAGACTGAAAAAGAACAATAAAAAAACAATATTTAAGCAATTTTATTATGACATGAGAGGAAGAAAATAGGAGAATGATTTCAGCAGTGGAGTCACCATTCCTGATAGTGTTCAACAAACATGTAGATGTTTGCGACGAGGAAGGCCAAGGCCCGCTTGGAATTAGAACTAGCGAGGGATGTCAAGGATAACAGGAAGGGCTTCTACAAATACATCAGCAGCAAGAGGAAGAGTAGAGAAAATGTCGGTCCGCTGCTGAATGGGGAGGGTGCGTTGGTAACGGAGGATGTGGAGAAGGCAGAGTTACTAAATGCCTTCTTTGCCTCAGTCTTCTCTGCTAGGGCTGGTCCCCAGGAACTACAGAGCCTAGGTAGGGCTGACAACTCTCAAGGGCAGCCCCTAAGTGTCCCTGACACTAGGGAAATGAGAAGGGACTGGAGAGAGGAAGACTTGCCCAGAGTAGAGGAAGATTTGGTTAGAGAGCACCTGAGGAAACTCAACACCCACAAATCCATGGGCCCCGATGGGATGCACCCCAGAGTGCTACGTGAGCTGGCGGACGTCATAGCCGAGCCGCTCTCCATCATCTTTGAAAGGTCCTGGAGAACGGGGGAGGTGCCAGAGGACTGGAGGAAAGCCAATGTCACCCCGGTCTTCAAAAAAGGCAAGAAGGAGGAGCCGGGCAACTACAGGCCGGTGAGCCTGACCTCTGTCCCTGGGAAAGTAATGGAGCAGGTCATCCTGACTGCTGTTTCCAGGCACATGAAGGAGAAGAAGGTGCTCAGGAGTAGCCAGCATGGGTTCACCAAGGGGAGGTCATGCTTGACTAACCTGATAGCCTTCTATGATGGGGTGACTAGATGGATAGATGAGGGCAGAGCGGTGGATGTGATCTATCTGGACTTCAGTAAGGCTTTTGACACCGTCCCTCACGGCATCCTCCTGGGCAAGCTCCAGAAGAGTGGGTTAGATGAGTGGACAGTGAGGTGGATTAGGAACTGGCTAAATGACAGGGCCCAGAGAGTGGTAATCGGCGGTGCCGAGTCCAGCTGGAGGCCTGTGGATAGTGGTGTCCCCCAGGGGTCAGTCCTTGGTCCGGTCCTGTTCAATTTATTCATTAACGACCTGGATGAAGGGATGGAGTGCTCCCTCAGCAAGTTTGCTGATGATACTAAGCTGGGAGGAATAGCTGACAGCCCTGAGGGCTGCACTGCCATCCAGAGGGACCTGGACAGACTGGACAGCTGAGCGGCGAGTAACCTCATGAAGTTCAACAAGGGCAAGTGTAGGGTCCTGCACCTGGGGAGGAATAACCCTAGACATGCCTACAGGCTGGGGACCGACCTCCTGGAGAACAGCCCTGCAGAGAGGGACCTGGGCGTCATGGTGGACGACAAGTTGACCATGAGGCAGCAGTGTGCCCTCGTGGCCAAGAAGGCCAATGGGATCCTGGGGTGCATTAAGCAGAGCGTCTCCAGCAGGTCGAGGGAGGTGATTCTGCCCCTCTACTCAGCCCTGGTGAGGCCGCACCTCGAGTACTGTGTGCAGTTCTGGGCTCCCCAGTGCAGGAGGGATGTGGAGCTGCTAGAGAGAGTCCAGCGCAGGGCCACAAAGATGATTAGGGGCCTGGAACATCTGCCCTATGAGGAAAGGCTGAGAGAGCTGGGCCTCTTCAGCCTGGAGAAGAGAAGACTGAGAGGGGATCTGATCAATGTATATAAATATCTCAAGGAAGGGAGTGAGGAGGAGGGAGCTGGCCTCTTCTCAGTGGTGGCTAGTGATAGAACTAGGGGAAATGGCCAAAAATTGAGGCACCAAAAGTTCCACAGGAACTTGAGGAAGAATTTCTTAACGGTGAGGGTGACAGAGCACTGGAACAGGCTGCCCAGAGAGGTGGTGGAGTCTCCTTCTCTGGAGATCTTCAAAACCCGCCTGGACATCACCCTGTGCCACATGCTCTAGGGGACCCTGCGTGTGCAGGGGGGTTGGACTAGATGACCTCTACAGGTCCCTTCCAACCCTAGCCATTCTATGATTCTATGATTCTATGATTCTATGTGGCACCTGGGGACATGGTTTAACAGGCATGATGTTGAAGGGTTTGCAGTGGGACTCAATGATCTTGAAAGCCTTTTCCAACCATAATAAGTCGATGATTCTATGACCAGTTGAAAATGCATTGTACACAAAATTTATTCAAAGCCATTCCTGCCCTTGGGCAAACTTGCTAAGGATTGTGGGATGGCATTCCAGTTTTATAAAATGTTTGTCTTTCCCTCTTTCTAATTTTGGGGGCAAGGAAAAAACAAAAGTGAACAAAATAATTTTGGGTTTTTTTATGTTATATGTTTCTACATCTTGTCTGCATAATTCATGGAAAGTTATAGTTCCCAATTGGACAGACAGAACAGACAGAAAATATCTAGCATTCAAGGGTAAAATGGAAGAAATGTGTTACCCTTAGCACAGAACAGAGAGAGGATAGGAGTCACAAGGCATGGGTAAAACCAGAAAATGGTTTTATCAGTGGATAAAAGTGGATATCTATTAGTTGTATTACTTAAAGATTGTGCTGAATGAAAAGGACAGCAAGGCTTGACTATATCAATAGTAATTATAAGACAGGGGGAAGAAAAATGTTTCCATGTAGGTAAACTAACAAGACAAGAGTATGGGACGGGACACTGGAATGTAAATGATCATACAGCAAATGAATTTAGGAGAGCAGTAAGGGAAAAACAGGCATAGTTAAGGATTGACATCAGAATTTCAGAAGTTTACTTACTGAATGCAGAAAGTTTGGGGAGTACATTTTGAGCAATCAGTGTCATAGAAGTCTCTCAGAAGTGAGGAAAAACGCAAAAGAAGCCAGTGTAGGTAACTTGCAGTATTACCTGGTTGCTACCAGCCTTTTTTATTAAGATGCCCATCCTCATGGTTTTCTGCACATTTCGCCTGCATGATAGTCAAATATTCCTATGCCTTGTAAGAAAGAGAGCCATAAACCTCTCAGCTGGGTGCCCAGCAACAAGAGCTTCCCTGACTAAACAATGTAATACCAGCTTGGGGTTATCAGAGTGCCCAGGTGTAGCCAGGTGGCTTATCAGACACCTTGAACTTGGTACATGGGTAGAAAGACTGCTTGGTGCTTTGATCACAGATGTTCCTGCACTTGGAATATTCTTCCTTACTTGAACTAAATTTTTATCAGAGAATTATGGTATGCACTGATTAAAATCAAGTCTCCTATTTATGAGAACCTGATTACAATTTTCTTTTACATGTGTTTCTGTAAAAGCATATCATATTTTTAATGAACAATACGAACAAGTTTGATATTTTTATATGGTATCACACTGGGATTTCTTCACAATATGATGTGGGAAAAACAGCAAGCTGAAAGAGATAGAAAAGCCAGAAGATAATCTGCTGGAGGTAAGAAAAATGCCCATATATTCATAGTAAACTTTCAAAACAGTGTTTTGAAAAGTCTGCAAAGAAATTAGAGAGGTCCTTGGTAAGTGACCTGTGCTGCTACAGATACCTGGAAGAAATTGTCTTTGGCACCGCTCAAAGACGGTAATCTGGATGGACTTTAGCAGTGCTGTCCTTACCTCATTAAGAAGTGCTAATATTGCACCATTGGTTTGCTTGTAGAAGATGCTCCTTTCAACATTGCCATGTACTGGACCTGGAAAAATTCTTACTTTGTTCCTCTTCTTCTTTCACCTTCTTTTCTTCTTCCTTTCTTTCTTCTTCCTTTTCTTTCTTCCACACATATACATATACATACATTTGCTTCTTGCATAATTATCTGTGCATGCATACAGATATATAAAGTAAAAATATATGTAACCCAAATTATGAATAAATGAATTATATTTATATATATTACTCGTATATATGTGTGTGACTATACATATACATACATACATCATAAAGTGTACTTGTCAGCTGTTATATCATACTACATATGAATGCATAGGTGAAAATTTTCCAGTTAATCTTTTCTACTAAAACGTTCTACCACAGAGGATTTTACTTTTTGGAGAACCATCTCTGTCTGAAATGGACAAATAGAAAGAGGAATGCAGATTAATACATTGATGGGGATCAGTAACGTTTGCGATCTGCATCTTGATGTAAAACATAGCTGCCATTCATTCAGCAAATTCTACAGCCTGCTTGCCTTTTCTCGTTTTTTCTAATTCTCCTGTGGAACTTATAGATGCATGGTACATCGGGAAAAAAGAGCTGAGTAATATTAAAGGATAGTTTTAATCACTTTTGAAGAGTAATAAAATTAGAAGTTGATATGGACAGAATTTATGAGACTAGAGTCATCAGTAGATGAGGTCAGAGAAGTGAATCTAGGTCCATATATCTGCCAATTTGGCAGGCATCCTACTTCTGAAATATTAATTTCTCACAATTCCTAGAGGGAGTTTTCAAGAAAGAATGTGTCATTAGCCTGTTTTGGTGTGTAAAAATTTGTAGTGGAGATATTTTGGATTTTTTAACATATTTATAGAAAAACGCTGCATTATTTGAAATCCACGGAGTGACAAAACAAAAACACTTACAAAAATGTAATACTGCTAATTTAAGTTCTGCCTGAAGCCTATGTAATATTCTCCTTATCCCGAATATGCAGAAGGTTATCATGTTTCCCTTCCCTTGATACACTGTCAGAAAAAGCTCTCTATGGACCTATTTTTCCACCCATAGTGTGGAGATGCCCTCGTGCTGAGGACAGAAATAATTGCAATGGTTGATGGTAAAAGGGTTCCCTACATGTTTAGAGGATTTTTTTATGGACATTTGCTCACATACACAGATCATGGCTGCTGACCATTCAGCTGTGTTTTATTTCCAAATACTGTAAGTCACTTAGGAGCTCTTTCCATGCTTTTCCTTGTTTGTTTTTCAGGACGCAAAATCCAGGCAGCTGGTTCCTGTCCTGTGATCACACTGTTGGCTGTGTTTTTTCTCTTGTGTATCTATACACTGTGCCAACCAAAATTTACCTACTACTGCTTTCACACAGACCTCATAATCACTTCAACAACATATGCCAAATTTTATTGCATCTCTTTTTGATGAAGCAATTTCTCTCCTCTTTCATTGAGCTCATACCTACCTGTGGACTTCACAAGCTAGCTTTGTTAGTCCTTCAGGAAAAAATACAAATTCCACTTGAAAATATCAAACAAACATTTTAAAATTCTGAAAAGATGAAAATATATATCATCATGTTTTATTGCATTTTCTATTGCATTTGAAGAACTGATGATTCAAATGCTAATCATTGAGTCATCAGTAATTCAAACAACAGAAATAAAGACCGAGTATTTAATAAACTCTCTAATTCAAAGTAATGGCTGATTTTTATCTAATCTAAATACATAATTCTACCAGGTACTTCGGAGTGTTGCTATTAATTAGGCAACTAGTAGTCTCACAGATTGAATAGTCTCACAGAAAAAGCATTTTTATTGTGTTTTAGAGTTATATTAACACAAGAAATGCTAAGTCTTTCGCAGTTAACATCCAACGACCCTTGGCTACTAACAGAGTGATTCTTTCTAAAAGCAATATATTTTTTCTGGCTTTTCCTCCATCTGAAAGCCCATCATGACTGTTCTTCTTTCAAATGATTTTTTCAACCTGTATTTTCATATATATATATGTATATTTTGGAATCTGTGTGGCAGGAAAAGACAGTGGGAGAGCTAGACCCATTGCAGCAACTGTTCAACTGTGCCCCTGTTCTCTTACATGTCTTGAGATATCCATAGGAAAAGCAATGGACCAGGGAGAAAAAAAAATCTTTTTTTCCATCACTCTTTATGAAGGATGAACGTAGCACCGATAGGAACATAATTGCTTGCATTGTAGAGGACTGTTGAAACACGAGAGATGCTGCATGGAAGCTGCTGTCAGGTTAGAAGTTTCTACTTATGTATAAAACCTCCATGGAGAAAGGTGAAGTTAGTGTAAAAACTACAGACGGAAAGTCTATGGAACCACTGCATGTCACACTGCTTAATCCTCCTCCCTCGTATCTGACCTCTATAAAGTTGAAAGTAAAATAAGTTAAATGAACTCTGCCTAATTCCTGGCTGGTATCTGTCACGAAACAGCCTCATGATTCAGCACGATCGCTGGTGCCTTTGGGGGAGGCTCTGCAGCGAGCGCAGAGGGCTGTGACGGATCAGCACCAAAGCACAAGCCGCTGGCCAAAGCATGAGAGGAAGATCTCCCACCTTCTCCCTGCCCACACTTTTTTTTTTCCTGCTCATGTTGCTCCAGATTCGGGATCTTTTAGAATATCCATCACTTACCAGACTCCCTTGAAGGAAATTTTTTTTCAAATTTGGAAAAGGCCCTTAGAATCACATTGCAGATGAAAGGGTGTGCTATAATTATCAATATCAATAGTAATAAAAGTTTATTAAAGGTCATTAAAGCGGAAGGGGATGGCTATAGATCCCATCATTCTGAATTGACTCCCTCCTCTTGTGTTAATTAGAAAACTCAGATAATGGTTCTATGGGGGAGTGCTGGGGAAATTTAATTACGAAAGTTTAATGGGGCACTATCTACTTCCCGCCAGATTAAAAACTGATGATTTACACTATTTTAGATACTACTCTGGGCTCGCTAACAAAACATGTTACAGAACAAATGCAAGACTTCACCCAGAATACTTTGTGCATTCTTTAAAACAAAGCTATAACCAAGGCAAATCTGAGAACCAGAACAGTTATGACAAGCCTATTAACCTCAAAATGGAAAGCAGTGTTCATTAATTACTTTAGTTTAAAACTTATTATAATTGTGTATCATGAAGAGTACATTTTATAAGGAGAAATATCTGTTCTCTCAACGTGCTAAATAAATAAATAAATAAATGGAGAAATAATACCGTCCTGATGATCTATAAGATCACTCATCATTGATGAAAGCTGGAAAAGTAGGATTATTCATTTTTAGAATCACGTAGTTTGGATTTTTTATTCACAACATAAAAACCAGGTGGGCCCAATTCTTCAATCTATGGTTTTTATCCCATCAGAGCTCAAGGCAGTTTATGCTTAGGCGATATTTTGTTTTAAATCAGGAATATTAGGCTCTGAGAAAATAAACTGTACAGTTTATCTTATAAATAATACGTGAAATATATAAAATCAATTTGGTTTAAATCCTCATCTCCAGGTGTCCTAAGTATTCTGTTTGTGTGGAGTCCTGGTTATTCAGAATTATTCCCTTTTGGGAGGCTATTGAAATCTGGCACCTGAAATCAGTGGCTCTTTTTGAAAAATTAGTCTTAATCAGCTCATTAGAAAGGACAATTCAGCAAAGTTTGCAAAGTAGCTGCAGGAATCTTTCTTCTAAGTTCTCTATTCCACTTACTCTTTCCATTTAGTATAGCTATATACTATTAAATTTAACTCCTTTCCCTAACAAGCTCTATTTTTAGTGAAAACCCTGGATCATATTCAAGTATCATTGACATATAAATTCCCAATTACACTTCTTTTTTTCCGAATAAAATGCTTAACTGCAAAGGATTTAATTAAAAAAAGAAAAGAAGTTGTATCAAATTATGCATTTTAAAAAACAGGGTTAAAAAAAAAAGAGAGAAGAAATGGAACAGAAGACACAGCAATGCCCAAAAGCAAAATAATCTATTGCACTCTGTTTCCTTTTCTGGGCAGATTTTGGTGTCCGGAAGTTGAGAACTCAGCATTATAAAACCAGGGCTGGTTGTCAGTTCTAATTTAGGCGGATGTAGACAGTTGTATACAGCAGCTTTGTGGCCCGGAGCTGTCTGTCTTGTAGTTAGAGGCCCACTGTGTCAGCTGCATGTCCTTGAACATTTCAGGTAGAACGTAGCTCTGGGAATTGCCTTCCTTGCGGACTTCAGGTGTGTAAACAAAATCTCCTATCTTCCCTCATTTATTGCCAGGTAATGAATAAAGGGAAAAGATGTTCAAACAGCACCGTTCTTCATAGTCCTCAAAGTCTTTAACCCAGTTGGGTGTTGACAAACTGGGGAATACTCTTTTCTACATCTTGTCCAAATAAACAGGGTTCATTCACAGAGTCTTCAATCTGGACCTCTCAAAGCACCCAACCATACAACAGAGCTACTTTCAGCTGTTATAAAGCTGTTTACTCAATGGATGTCAATTAAAGCTGCACACATTTATATCAACACAGGATCCAACCTTTCTTGGCATAATAGCCTGCTGTGTTTTGAGGATGCATCTAAATTCATAAATAGCGTTAAAAAAATGACAAGTGACAATGGGTGTCTAGATTTCACTTGTCTTGACCTCAGATATGTAATGCTAAACAGATATCAAATGTTGAGTGGAAACCCTCAGAAATATAGCTGAAGAGAGAATGCATAAGAATATGCATGTGCCTTTACTCTTGGCTGCACTGAGTGATTTACGGCTAAGATCTATAAAATACCAGCCAGTTCACACAGCTGCAAACACTGAACCCTGGAAAAAAAAATCTTAGTTTGTGAAAAGTTACTCATTTTATTAACATGGATATTACAACTGTAAGATATAATTCCATTAGTAGTTTATATTAAGAAAACCAGAGAACATATAAGTTGATTTCAAACATAATGTTACTTTTTATTACCGTCATTTATTTGATTAAGATGGCATCATAATTATTGTCAATATGCTAATAAGTTGGGTTTTTTTACAGACACTTAAAAAGGACTATTCTTTCTCCAAGGAGATCACAACCTGAAACCTTACTGAAAGACTAGTGCTACAATAGAGGACAAAGAGAAAGAAAAAGAGGTGAATTAACTGGGAAAAATGCCAGTTACTCTCTTGATCACATGAGTGACCATATGCTAAGTGACACAGTAAATGAATGGATGCATAGTGTGTTGAGCTGGTTGCTTTCTTCCTCCTTCGCTTTTTTGTTTTGCCATACATGATATAATTGTTTCACATGGCAGAATGTCTATCCACTATTTCCATGCCATATCTTCAATTGCTAGAACAACGGGAATGTGATTTTTTCCTTTGAATGACCCTTTGTTTCGAAGGGTTTGTAAACCTTATTGAGATGATACAGAGCTAGGAATTAACACTCTGAAGAGTTAAGAATCAGATCCTCAATTAGGCAAAACTGTTGAAGCTACAAGTTCAGTTACAAAAAAGAAAAAGTTAATGTTAGCTTGTAAACTTGCTCCTTTGCATCAAAGGATTTGTCTAGCAGCATAAATCTTGATTCGACTGAAAAGAGATGTCCGTGATCTTTCCCTGGCAGTTCCTGAATAGCAGGACACTTATCTGAGCATAATTGCAAATCTGGCAACTTTCATGCTCAGATTGCCATTCATCTTGGAATAAGGGCACGATCCTGCAGGATGATGAACAGGGTGCATGTTTTGCCCAGTGTGTCAGGCTTTTTATGCCAAGTACACACGCAGATACTACAAGCTCTTACAGCTGAGAATCCAAGTCAAGAATTTCAAATAGAACAATTAAAAGCGATATCCTAAGATGCAGAGTCTGGATGTCTTTTAGAAGAAACCCAGAAGTCTAGATCTAATACCAAAGAGGGAAAAAAATACCCAGCTATGGCCAGATCCTAATTTTATAGGCATACTCATTAAGTTTATCTCTATATTTTCAAGAGTCTCTATACTTCTCTATGCTTTGTCTGTACAAAACCTACATGGATTCTTCGCATAAATTAGTAATGCTAAATAGATATCAAAACAGGATTCAGATGTATGCATGTCAATTCTTCAGCTGGTTCTATGACAGATGGCAAAGCAAGGGGTGAATGAACAGATAAATACAAATATAGGAAGCGACTATGAATCTGCCCTGCATTTCTAGAGAGACATTGAAGAAGATGACTATTGCATAATTCCAGATTGTTTAGACTAAAAACACTTTCCACGAAGAATTACCTTTTTGCAGCGTGTTTGGTAAGTCTGACTATCAGATAATTATCAGCAGGAACTGTAGTATTAATCATGATAGCCGGGGCTTCTCACATGTCAAAGCATAGGAATATATCTTTTGCTGCGTATTGATTTTGAACAAGCACGTTATCTATACAATTAAACAAGTTAAACAAAAGCTGTATTGTTTCAGGCAGTTATTCACATGTGCTGACCTCATTTGGGGAAACAAAGCATTTCACACTTTGTTGCTCAAAATATCAATGGGAAAATATTTCAGTGATGTTTCATTAATAGTTTCATTTTCCCAAATATTGTACAAAGTCACTAGAACACAATGCCAAATTAGTCTATCCTTTTGACCTTATTTAACCTTCAGGTAACACTGATAAAATTCTGACTTAGATAAGCCCTTTGTCAGTCTCTTTTTAGGCATACGGATACTCAAATGTCCTTATATCTTACTGAGCGGGACTTATGTTTAAATTTAAGCATAAACGTCAATACTTTTCTGGACACAGATGCTTCCTGGAATAAAGGCCTCTGTATCAGAATAAACATAGCAGTTGATAACAGTGTACACAGAGAATTTTGATTTGGATTTATGCAACCTGTGGTATCATGAGGTTAGAACATCAAATTGCTAAAGCAATTTGGCATAGTCTTGTGCAACCAGCTGTGTTCTGAGGGTTGCACAATTTCCTTCTTTTTTAAGAGACGCAACCTGTCTTATAAGATATTTCCAAAGATTTTCACACATTCCATTGATTACATGATTCATTCACACATTCACTCAAGAACTGAGTTTTGTCAGTGAAGGAACGAGAAGAGCTTTTGCAATTCTCTAACAATTGTCTAGCAAAGGCATTTGGGAGTCCCAGAGGAGGTGTGGAAAAATCTATCAACTATTGTAGAGAGTGCATTATGGTGGAAGGAGCTTAGCATGAAACACATGCAATCAATGATGGGATGCTTGAACTTTGCTTGTACAGTTATGTCCGTAGGGAAGGTATTCTGCAAGTGTTGAAATCTTTTTTTCTGAGATCAAAGAAGCCACAGAGATAAATGAAAGTGATATATATATAAATACACACACGCACACATTTTTAAAGCCTGGAAGAGCATGAAGGATTGGCAGATTGTTCTTGAACACTATGACAGAATTGTCCAGTAGCTTGGAATGGCTTCAGTAGCCAGATTTATAGATATTATCAAATGCTAGGCAGATAAAAACAGCTAGGAAAACAGGAAACCCTTGAAGTGTTATGTTCTTCATTCTTCAGGTATCGTGTTTTCTTTTGGCACATCCTTTGCCTCGTTTACATTCTAGGGAAAATACCACTGAATGCCATTAAATAAGTTAGTTTTCCAACTGCCTCTGTGTAGATCCCACAGATCATCCTTATTCCGACTTGCAGTGTCTTTGTCCTGCACTATCTGGTTCTTGTTCTACCCATCAGCTGCTCAGCACAAGGACAGGGGCAGGGAAATAGGGTTGCTCAGATGAGTATCTTAACAGTGAACTCCTGAATTAGTCTGTCCTGGTGAATCCTGTAGTCTGTTCTGCACAGTGTCACATCTTCCAGAAAAGTTGGCAGGTCGTATCCATAACAGCTCTGTGGTCAGAGTTTTCTCCCGGGACTTTAATATATTCCTTTTTATCTATTTTTTGTATATAATTTCTTGGAATCATGACATAATTTCACCCCAGAATCCATTCATTAAAATAAATAAAATAGGAACAGTAGGTTCACAACCAAATTTTTCTTTCATTTATGTTTGAAGAGGAAAGGTAGGACATACAGCCTTCATGGCCAGATGCATTAAAACTGATTAAGATGGTGCTTTCCCAAAGAGATTAAGATGGTGCTTTCCCAAAGAGATCCAGAACAAATAAAATATATTCTGACATGACTGGACATAGTGCACTTTTGTGCCTGATCCTTAGGAACTTCCTGGGGAGAGAAGAGGAAAAGATCCAGCATCATTTTTTCCGTAGTTTAAAGACATCTGGAGAGGCTGTTCATTCAAAGTGTCCAACGTGAAGGAGAAAGAAGTCAGAACATCAGTTTTCAATCTCTTTCTTCTAAATAAAAATGCATTGGGCCTGCTGGGTCTGGCCCCTTTCTCCGACCAGCAGTACTACGTGGCCCACATGGGCTTCTGCTCTGCACAAACGGAGATGGAGAGGCAGAGGGGGAAGTTTGTCTGCTGTGCAAGCGTTGAGTCTGGTGATTCACAGAGTCACAGTCTGAGAAGCTGCACAGTTTTAGTGCCTGAAGAGAGCAGAGGAAAGCAAGAACAGTCATCCTATTTCTACCACAATATAACCCTTGTGCAGATTGCTGAAGAACTGCTGAAGCTTGTCTAGAACTGTGGATATTTGCAGTTGTCTAAATGTGTTGTGTGCGAGCATCAAACACTCGTGATGAAGACATTAGTGAGAAATCCTCCGGCCAAATAACTCCAAATTCTGTCCTGGAAAAAGTGGTTTGCCTTCACCGAGAGACACAAAACTTTCTTCCATGTCTTCTCATCATCAGCAGACACCTCTTACAGACGGTGCTATTAACATCTATATCTCAGTTACTTTGTTGGCAAAGAAGACCGGAAGACAAAGAAATTCAGCAAAGAATGTTAGTTGAAGATGCAACTTAGTGGTGCTGAAGTCACAGTTCACATGTTAAATGATGATTTTTTTTCAGTATTAAGATGTGCTATAATTGGAGTGTATAACTAATGAGCAGCAGCCTTTCGAGTACTCAGTTTAGAATGTACTAGGAACTGCTAAATATTCAGTTAGGATTGATTATTTTAGTATTAATAGGCTGGTGTTTTTTTTTTTTTTTTGGTCTAATACTCTTTTCAGTACTGTGTCTAACTTGTTGATCTAATCTACTTTGACAGCTGAATTGTCATGGTCTTAGTTTAGAAATTATGACTTTGGTGATGCACATTTTTCAATGTTATTTTTGCTTAACCAGTTTAGTAAAAGGAATAAAGTCATAGCTAGGCATATTTTTCAATAAGTAAAATGGTCTCAAACCTCTCATGACCTGGGTATAGAACAGCCAATCAGCCTAAAAGCTCCTCCAGTGAGTCTTTCCTCTGTCTCAGGGAAACTATGTGAACTAGAAATTTACGTGAAACAACCACAATAAATATGTTTGTTCAGGGAAAATTCAAAGAGGTGAAACAAGCAGCCTGACATGGCTTCAGATTTGAGGAAAAACCTGTTTGTGTCTCACACGTTGCAGAAATTGCACAAGAACAGTTTGTCCTTGTGTAAGGATTGCCCTGTAAGGCTGCTAACGTCTTCAGGTTGAGACCTCGGGTTATCAGCTGTGTATGTGCCGATCATGCAAGTTAAAGCTGATTTTTTGAAACATAGTTTTATCTTTGTGAATTCATGCCACTTGCTTCTTGAAGCCAGACCTTCTCCTTTCTCTGTATTTTCTTTCTCCTTCTGGACTGCCTTGCTTCCACTGTGGGTTGAACGTGCTTCCCAGTGGCAGTGAAATCTCCAGATGGTACATTACCAATTTCTCGTAAATTAGACAGAGAGAGATGTGTAAGGCATTGGAATTCTTTGAGGTTTAGGTTTATAGGGATTACAATAAATTCAGTCAGATGGGGAGGGTCATTATACATCAGTGAAATTCAGATAGGATTGTGAATTTAGCTGCTTTTACTTTTTTCTTAAAATTGCTGTAAGTTAATCTGCTAAAGGTTGCAGAAACTATTCTGCAATTGGAATTCTTTATTTCAAATATGCCAATCCCATAGAAAAGGAAACCCAGAACTGTATTAGAAACAAGAGACTACCCTGATAATTTGAGTCTATTTCTGCAGTCCTCTCCCCATGTACATCTTGGCCGTTTGTAGTATGTTAAATAATGTCTTACGGTTAGATCAGGGCAAACCAAACCTCTAGTTATCAATGATAGGAGCTTTCCCTAAGCCTACAGAACAACAGTCATTCAGAGAGAAGAGCATATTAGCCCCATACTGCAAAGTCCATTTATTAAAGCTCAGAATACAGCCTGCTTGATAGTAAAACTATACCCGCTGTTAACAGATGGCTAAAGAAAAGAAATGCCATGAAAAATATAAGACAAAAGGAAAAAAATGAACACACTGTCCTGAAGAAAGGCAAAAGAGTGAACAAGATGTTCATTGTATTTCTTCTTAAGCTACCACTTTGTTTCACCAAGGGTCAGAATATCATTCCTCCTAATCACTTGGTTAGGCCCCCAAACATATCTCTGTTAAGTGGAATTCTTTGCTAATACTGTCCTGATTAATTAAGAAGCAGTCATTCCCATTCACTGTCTTCAGTGACCTATCATTCAGTGTAACTATCCTTCACTGTCATTAAGTGGAGTATGCATATACTGTAATAGGTAAGATGATTTCAGAGACAACTATTGATCCCTTCCCAGTGGTCTATTGCTAGTTAATGAGCATTAGTTTCTTTAATGATGTTTAATGTTGGTGAGTTATTTTTAAGTGATACATGGCCTGACCCTGGAAAGTGCTGAACGCCCTTAACTCCTATTGACTTCAGGGAGAGTTGAGGGCACGCATGAGATCAGCCCATAGGTCTTGTATCTGAAACGACAAAAAAACTTTTTTTTTTTTTTCCATTCAAGCAGGAGTGGACAAAATCCTACAGCTGGAGGGAGGAAGGGGAAGCTTCTCGTAGAAGGACTTTTAAGCTTTCATTCCAAAAGTGGCCGACTCTCAAAGAGCAGGGCAGTCTTCTGCACAGGACAGGCACCACTCCTCCACCAGCTCTCGCCGCCTTCTTATTTGCTTCCTTCAACTGTTCTTACTGACTCCCCCATCCACTCTGTTTGCCTTGCTACCTTCCCTTTCCTTCAAAATTAACTGGACAGAGAGTCTGCCACCACTACCTTGAGTTACTCCCGCCCTTCTGAATCTCTTCCAGTTGGCTTCCATTTCTACACTCTGTTAGAACGGCCTTGATTATCAAGTGCCAGAGCTGCACCTTGGCAAAATCTCACAGTCTCAGTCCTATCTTCTACTCTCTGACCTCACCTTCTATTTAATTTTATTTTATTTTGCTACCAAAATGCAGTTTTGTGCAGTAGGTCATTCTGCACGTGCTTTTCACACTGCCTTTTCTGTTTGTACTTTTGCTCATTACATTAGCATCCCTTCTTGTCATATTCTCTCTCTCTCATTTCCAGCCCTCTGTCCACAGAGCTCCGTCCTATGTCCCCTGCTTCAAACAGTCAACATTTAGAAAAATGTAGGGCAAAAAAATATTTACTCTCTCACCCTTTGGCTGTACAGCTTGCTTCTGTATTATTTGGCTAGCACATACAAACCTCGTGAAACAGCACATTCAGTCCTAGTTTGAATTTCCGTTTTTTCCTTCTACATAAAATATCATGTCCTTTAAGTCTTGCAGATGAGGACAGTGCAGGGCTAGGAAAAGAAATGTATTTGACTAGGGAGAAAACAGTTAGTTTCCCAGCAATGTGGACAACATTGATTTCTATCAGAGGGAAATACTAAAATGTTCTACATTAAAGTGTAAAAGTTACTTTTGGTCCCTTTCCCAAAGGTTTTGAACTAATTTGCCTGTTTTCTCTCTCTCTCTCTCTCTCTCTTTAAGCACTGTGTAATACAGATTATACTGCCTGGTTTTATAAAGAACGTATTAAAGAAATAGTTCTAATCTGAACAACAGATAACTTCCATGGTGATGCTGAGACAGAATAGATGCGCTGTGACGTATGTGCCTGGCGGTCTAATTTATCAGAGTTTGGTGGGCAGCTTCACACGCAGTAGAATGAAAAGAAAATGCATCTTTGACAGGCCTGTCTTGAAGAATAAGTATCAGAGACTGCTCACATTAGAACTAATCCCTGCAGAAGGAGATCAATGGGCAGATGATGCAATCATAATATGAAGATAAGCTGTACAGATACAGATACATATCTTTATCCTGTGCAAGCATAATTTATTGCATGGCTATTGTCTCTTGCCCCCTGGAACAATGTGGGACATAAACCTGTGCATAATGTGAGTAAATCTGGAGATACTTTTTGACGTTTCTCTGTGATTATTGTTTCACCTGTGTACAGCAGGCCAGATTTGTCCTTTGCTTGGCCATCACCAATCAGCATTTGATGTAACAAACCAGTAGATATGCAAACTGAATGGAGGCAGACCAGACAAAAAAAAGAAAGAAAAAGAAAGGGGGAAAAAAGGGGAAAGGGAAAGGGAAAAAAGGGGAAGGGAAAGAGGAAGAAGGGAAGATGAAGGCGAAGGGAAAGGAAAGGAAGGGAAGGGAAGGTGAAGGCTGCTCTTGTGACTCTTCTTACAAACTATTACTTTCTAGTGGAAGAGCACATGCTTGATGTTCTGTACACTCACTAATCACTGATTTGCTAAAAAATTCTGGCAAGAAAGATGGGTTTTATCAGTTCTTCAGCTGAAAACACACTTTGCGGGACAGATAAGCAACCTCACTGACTCCAGGAAGGGCCATAGTAATTTGGCAATGTCCTTTATTTTGGATTCTGATTACTTACTTTACCTCTGGATGTGACTGAGTGGGGGGGGGTGTGATGTTGCAGAAAGAGTTAACTGGGATTCTCTGTAATGTGTTCCTATTTCCTTTGCCTCCCTTCAGCTCCTTCACAAAATGTTAATCTAATTGTGATAGTATCACTTTGATGACAATATGACAAGACAGACAAATTTGATTTTATTCTCCACAGAGCAAAGCATATGCTGCTTGGGAGACTTTGACAGAGAGAAGGACATAAAACAAATGGAGTTCATGAATATACAATTTTTATTGTACACAGTAGTGACATCCAAACTTCAGAGAATAGGTGGGTGAGACTTATGCTTTACTATTGAGATTAATGGGTACGTAAAAAAGTGCCAACAGAGAGTACTACAGTTTATGTTAAAAATGTCGACGTGGATAAGAATAATTTTCTTCTCAAGATGAATGATGCATTTAATGGCTGCGAGACATTCATGCCCAGTAGCAGTTCCTCAAAAGTAATTTTTTGTTGTTATTGTAAATTATATAATCTTAACTGCAATTATAGCCCTGTTTAGGTAAAGGTCAAGTTAGTACAGTGGATGGTTATAAACTAAGAGGGAAATTGGTAAATTTATTCCCTTGATGAAAGCTTATGAATGATTTTAAGCAAGATAATTTTTTTGTAACTCTATTTCTACTTTAATGTAATATAGCAAGTAAAGACAGCACACATTAACAAAGGGTAAATTAGATTTGTCTAAGTAAACATGTATCTGCAATAGGAGTAGTGTTGCTGTAGTAAGGACAGTCTGAAGGTTAAGCACTCCATGTAAATGGTATAGATTCATTTTCGTGGAAAGCAAAAGGAGGGACAACCTCTGAAAAATTGCCTTTGATGGAATGCAATCTGTGCTCTCCTGAGCCACACATGAATACTCTAAAACACACGAAACTCTACCCACCTCTCGGTCACAAGAAATTGGTCAGAGTCCTTTTGGTTTCAAAAGCCTGTCCTTAGACAATGCAATCTTCTTTTCAGCCACTTCAGACTGATCAGATTTGTTTTGTTAATATAGAGGATTAAAAAAAAAAAAAAAAAAAAAGAGGGAGAAGCATCCTATACGCTAACGAAGGATGTTTGTGAAAAGAGTTAAAGATTTTGGGAAGCTATTTAAAATGAGAAGGGTGCGTCCTAAAGTCAGAAGCATGTTTCTGGACTGGAAAATCAGTGTTACACTAAATATTTTACTCTTCATAATGTTTAATTATAGCAAAAGTGTCATTTTACAGTGTACCAAAAATATTTCTCTGAGAACGTTTGCCTGTTGAGAGCTTCTGTTCATCTATTTATCAAGCTGCTGTAAGTGCTCAACTCAGGGTCTTCTTCACCCTGTCAAACTACAGAGATGTTATCTTTTTTTCTGTTTACTTCTCTCCTAGAGATATATGAATTACGGAATTAGCAGGGAGAAATCTACTTTCTGATACTGCTAGGAACCAGAAACCTTCACTCAATCTGTATATAAAAATAGATAAATGTTTATTAGAATAAAAAAAATGGGCAGAATGCTGTACGTTTGTGTCTTTCTTGACAGATGATCAGTTGTGGCTTGTTACTTGCATTTGCCACCAATTAAAATGCGCATTGGATCAGCTCTGGCCTGTCACCTACCATTATTTGGAAAAGTTGGCCGTGGGCCACATAGGAGAAGAATGTTAATTTTTTATTTGGTCATAGTGCTTCTCATCCCTGTTCTGTAAACTACAACTGCTAATTCCGATGCTGAGCAGTCATTGCACCTGCCTCATTTAAGCTCTTAAGAATAACCAGTCGTATTTGTTACTGCATCTCATTTGCGGTAAGCAGAAGAGTCTTCCTAAACCTTCTTGTATATGAATTAATAGGCAAGAGAGAGATTAGCTGAGCTGATCTGAATCCAGTGCAGCTCTTCTAGGTCATGATAAACATGAGTGAGATAAACACTGTTTTCGAAAATTTCTTTCATTTTATATTTTACCTCCTAAACTTCAGATTCATTTCTTGCCAATAAAAGTAAACTGGTAATGTAAAGAATTCACCAGCAGAAACAGTGAGTTTGTTTTTGTATATGAACTCAAATACGGCCAAAGGAACATTATCCTTCCCAAGTTTTTGGGTGATGAAGATGAGATACTATTAATATCTAGCTATTGTACCAGCTCATGATCCTCAGCTTCAGGTATGACACTAGAGTCAAAAAAACATCAAAGCAAACCTCACTTAAAGGTTCACTTTCATGCATTGCCTAGCACAGCACTGTGAAGTCTGTGGCTCCTTGTTCAAACAGGCCTGATTATTGAAAAAATGGTACCAGTTTTTAACAAAATGAAATGTGACCTGTGCTGACTCAGGACTCAGCTGGAAATTCAATTCCCAACTTGATAAAATATTTAGATAAATTTTTCTGTAGTGTCCAGTTTTCTGTCCTCTTTCATGAGTTCAACTTAAAATATGCCTTAAAACATGCTGAGCTGCTGAAGAACCGTAGTGCTTGCTAATGTCACCTCTTTGACACTTGTTTTGTGCGGAGGTAAATAGCAATAAGGTGGAAGGCGGTAGAAAATAAGGTCCGTCGTCACTGCTCATTATTTGCAATTTGTGGAGTGTGACAGCGTGCTCAGCACTATGCACAGTAGGAGCAGAGCTGGTCTCTGCCTCCACGAGCTTGTGCTCCAACAGATGGGGACGGAGAAGACTGAACGTACAACATGCAGTGAAAGTTTTAGAACTGTTTTTGTTTGTTGGGTGACTTTGTTACATTAATCTGCTTTTTGTCAAATAGGGATGGGGCAAGAAGATTTGGAGGATGCGGATATGTGTGGCAGAAGGTCTCTATTTTAGAGGGATTAAAATGATTACAGAGTGGATATCTGGAATCCTGAAATGGAAGAAAAACATAGATATAATGTCCAAGACAAACATAGGGCAGACTTGGAAATCTGCTGGTTAATGAGCTGATGTTCTTGAGCAATGAAGTAAGTGAAAAGATCTAGCAGCATCTTAGATCCAGTTCGTAGACTTATGCCAAGCAAGGCATAGTCAAAACTTAATGTAGAACAGGAACCAAGGAACAGGGAATTTTGAATAGAAAAAGATACCATTGGAGTGGTCTCAGCTTCCACCAGTTCGCCCCTAACTCTGCGCTTCTTATAAGCAATGATTTACTTTATACTTTACCATTTTTGCACAGATTAGAAGCACATCCCCATATATACAACAAGCATATGCATATGCATAGCAACAAGACGTGGAAATCCACTGGATGATGATTATATAAGCAACCTCTGCTCAGTCTAGAAAATAAAATACATCATTAATATGGTGTCAGCATATGATAGTTCACTGCTTTGAGTGCGATCGGAGCAGGGATAGCCCTAATTGACATTCTTACCACTTACACTGGGTTTTACTGTACTTCGGTGTTCATAAAAACAGCTAATTAACTGAAACACCCCCAGTATTGATGGTGTACTGTAAATGTCACCTCTGCAACACACAGCACCTTCTTAAAGAAACACATTCCCGGGAGTGGTGGCAGCGCCCGGCTCCGGCTCCTCGTGTGGGATTCGATCCGGAGGAGCGCTCCGCTGTGCCCAGCTCCCCGGCTGCAGCTCTTCCTCACGTCGCCCATTGGCAGCACTAAAATTTCCGTGGGAAAAGCTGCAGAAGGGCCGCATAACTCACTGCTCCGCTCGCGTGGTAATTAAGGGCTCACACAGCAGCACGGCAGCCGCCTGCTCCTCTCGGCGGAGCGTTAAGCTTGACCTACTCTCCCCTTTCCCCTCAGTTCACAACACTCCTCATCTTCCAAAATTATGAGAGAAATGATTTTTCATGCTATTTGCATGTTTTAGAGCATCCATCATTATCATGCGCGCTGACAGCTTTATATTTCAGCTGTGACAGAGCTTGAAAAATGCAAGTCCTATCAATCAACGTACTCCAGGTTTCCAAAATGAGATCTTCCACAGCTGACATTTTCCTCGGCTTTTTCTGTTACTTTCTTCTCTTCAGCAGCAATCTATGGTTTGGTTTTGCATTTCATTTAATTGCACAAGGAATGCAGACCTTGTAACAGTAAAGTATAATGAAATACTTTTGACCTGCTTCAGATTATTTGATTGAGTTACTTTCCCATAAATATTTTGCACTGTTTTCCTCAGAAACAGTGACCTCAAAGTTATTTTAGTAACCTCCCTCTTTTCTCTGCTCTCAGCTTCAACTTCTCATGTTTTTTAGGCACCTTAATTTCATTCTCACCTTTCTGTCTGAGGTAATAAAAGTGTTATTTTTTTTTCCTGAATTTAGCAAATATTTGATTAGTTACAACTCTAAGTAGAAGTCATATTAAATTCAATAAATGCATATTAAATACGTAATTATATATACGTAATTATTTATGAAACAGCTCTCTCTTTCATTACTGTTTCTAAAGTCACTTTTAAAATGTGTCTTTATTAAGGATGATACTAATTAATACAGGGATGACACCATTAAAACTTTGGAGCAGCTGAAGATCTACACTGAACAGCTTTTTCTGTGTTTATATCCATTTTTATTCCTCCTCTCTCCTCATCAAAAAGCAATATAAAAGAATTCTCCAATAGCTGACAGTGTGGTATTTTACTATCTTCCTAACACTGTAGGTTCATTTTTAGTTTAAAAAGTTCCACTAGGCAGACTTTCTGACACATAATACTTTAACCTCAGGAAAAAAAAAATCAAGGAAAACAAAAGTGCAATTGCGATATAAGAGAGCAAGGAAGAAAATCAATGTCCGTGATGGAATTTTGTTAGTTCAATTATATTTATTAAAATTCGCCTTGTATGAAAACTAAGGAAAATTGGCAAAAATTTTGTTTAAGGAAATAATAAAAAGAATCAGTCATCCTTCGAATATACTGGGAAAGTTTCTTCATGAATATTAATTATCAGTAATAGCAATGCCCTGTTCATGTCTGACAGTCTTCCTGACAAAGATGACATAAACCAGAAAATAAAACATGTGGAAAAGAAAATGCACTAGCATTTCATTATTTCATTTTCTACATTTGGAGGTCCAGCTTATCATTACTGAAATCACTGAGAGTTTTCCCACTGATTTTGCTGGGCCAGGGTTTTCCCTTCCCGACGTCGGAAGTGCAGGAGCTGACTGCACAGGCAAAGCTCCTTCCAAGCGAAGCATGGGCAGGAGGATGCGAATAATCACTTTGACGAAAAGTTTGGGGATAAAGAGCCTCGTCCTCTGAGGTCGCACGGCTGTCAGGTAGCAACCCGAACTGGTTTTGTTTGTTGCTGGGCTTTTTTTAGGTGGTGAGTTTAACTAGGGATTTGGGTTGGAGCTATAAAAACACTTTGTTGGCAGGCGAGATAAGCTGTGTTTGCTGATGTTATTGTGGAAAGATGCAAAGGACTAAGTCCCAAAGATTTTATTAATGACTTACAAAGCAGAAAAAAAACCCCAAAAAAACACTGAAGCTTATGGCAGGAGTAAATGATGCTACAATTTCTACCCAGCAATAGATGCATAGGCGTGTGATGTTAAAGCTCAGTGTGTAAAGCTGAAGTTTAGTCCTACAAACTCCTCCACATGCCCAGTGCCCTAGGGCTCCCAGGATTGCTGGTGGCACCAAGTCTGTCACAGAGTGGGGTCAGGGACCAGGTAAATCACAGTGTTAGGGCATGTTTATGATCCTCCAGTAGATTTCATGATCAGAGGACATAAAAGGTGATCAAGGAGTAAAAGGAACAGGGCTATTACTCCTCTGCCTGCAGTTGATATGGGTTTAGCAGAAGTACTGAACAATTGATCAAGTGTAATGCTGAATTTTAATCAAATGGGAGAATAAGCCAACTTTTAATCAAGATTTTCCATAATGGATTATTTTCCTAATTGAATGAGTTCAGGAGACAAACAAATACAGCCTAGAGCTCAATGGCATTCTTCAAATATTGCTAAGCTTTCAATCTCAAACCACAGGGAAAGGCTTTGGAATAAAGTCTCTGCAGAAGACATCTGAAAGTCACATTCGCATTCTTAAAATAATCTGGGTTGGGGTGGGAAGGGAAGAAAGAGAGGAGGGATCACTACCAAAGTAACTTAAATTTCAAGACAATTATGCCTATGACAATGTACGTTAAGGAAACCAATTCTAAAGGCCAGTTATAGAGCTGGTAATGAAGGTAGGTGCTTTTTTAAGGTAAAGATAGAATGGTCTGGAGAAATAATTTACGGAAATATAGAAATGACCTCTCACTAAAGGTATTAAAACTTAAAATTCTGAGGTAATTTTTCAGATAGACTGTACAGGTAGGAAAGAAATGGAGCTTCAAACTGTACTTATGTTAAGCAAATTAATATTTTTTATAAAATAAAGAAAAATATTTCATTAAAAATATTTTAAAATGTATTTGTAGTGAACTAGCTAAAAATATCTAAGAGATTTAAGTAGAACTTACTTATAGTACAGGCATTATATAGGCTTCTTATGTGACAATGAATATACATACTTCTCCCTAAATGTTAATGTTTAGGGAGAAAAAAACGAGTTTTTGTTGTAACCGAACAAAATATTCTCTTATTGGAGTTACTTTAGTTGTGGAAAGACAGTTATGGAAAGATAGAGTTCTGAAAGTCATACCTAAGTTTTCCGTGGAGGTCTATTATTTTAGCGTCATACAATAGCTGATGAGAAAGTAACATAAATACTTACAATGTATAGAACAGGTATTTTACTTCTTTGTTCATAGAAATACCTTATGTTATAAAGACAGAGTATTATAGGTTTCTGGATATTAATTTTTAAGCCTGTGGCAGCCAATAACATAAAGAATAAAATATACTTCTTTATTAGAAGTTTAATCTGATTTCTGTGTTCCTATGGAACTGTTTCTGTTTTGTATGTGACACTAGAGAATCCCTGCCAAACTCTGCCAAACTTATGCTAGCTATGCTCAACATTAGTAAATATTAATACTTTATCAGATTTCTTTTTTTATGTCCTTCCATTTTCACCACTATTATGATTGAAGCAGATTAGGTGTGAACAGGTCTAGTGTGCTATACATTTTCAGATGATTTTTCAGATTGCTTGATCCCATACTTCTACAACCTTGTGCTCAGCCTGATACCTGTCAATAATTTATTACTATTGTGGAATTATAGAGCTGATAAGTAACTTAAGATGTGGAGACTAATTAGGAAAAAGAGCTATAGTTAACTATAATTTAATTTCTTATTATTAAATTGATGTAGAAAAGGTATATATTCATTTTAATTGCTGGGATAGGCTAAATCTCCTCAATGTAAATAAGCCTCTGCTTTACAATGTATCAAAGAAAATTATTTTTTATGGTAATTAGGAATGTACTTTGTGGTATGAATTAAATTCTAGCCTTAAATTCTTAAATTCTAGCCTTAAATGCATATAGTTGGTATGTTAGATAGGAGCAGGACTATATTCAGAATAGTACAATATTCATTAAATTAAAAGGTCAAGAATTTGAAACTGTGATCTGTTCAAAAATTTTCTATTACCAATAATCAAAATTTGAGTTAAAGAATTCAAAGAAAGAATAACATAAGGAATTGCTGAAATATTTCTGAAAATCTTGACTTGAAAAAATGTGCCTTTTTTGAAGATGCACTAATAACTAAAATCTAGATAAGACTTTTATTCATAAAAGCACCAGAAACAATATACTTTCTAGCATTGTAGTTTTATATTGTGCATTTTTTCGCTGGAAAGTTAAAACTGCTCCCAAGCATTACAGCACAGAAAGGCTCAAAGCACAGCTGCCGTCTTGTCTCTGGAGTTAAGATAAAGCTATACATGCATATTAAATAAGCATTAAAACATACAAAAACTGTTATAGATTATAGTCACAGACTTCTGCAAGCTCTACAAGCACATTTATTTGCAGGTTAGTGGATGAATTGAGGACAAATGTGCAAGGATTAAAAAAAAAAGGACAAAAAATACCAAACAACTATTGCATTGTTTGGGGCAAAAATGCCAGATGTGAATAAAGAACAGTCTAGTCCTTTATTGCAAAATGTCTGTAGTTTAACATTCTACCTGTGGCATTAGCTATAAAAAGGATACTTTTAAACCCCTAAGTAAGTAGGATAATAGTACCCTAAATCTAATAAAATGTGACACCAGTTATCAGAAAATATGATTTTCTGCCAACCAGGCTGGGAAGCTACTTTATGTGACACTTTTCAAAAAGAGAACATTCTTCCTGTGTCTCTTAACATTGTTTCTGAGGGGGTAAACTGCCAGTTAGGGGACATGTGTGACGATGAAGAGACCCTCTGTGCAGCTGACATGTTGTCCACTCATGTATGGCTGCATGTCACCTCATTTTTGCTGTTGTAGGACCTGGGGCAAGTATTTGATGCAATAGTGGCTTTTTTCCTTCTCACTCAATATTTATTTTGTCTGGCTCTTTCCAAAGCGCTGTAAAACTGTTGTGATGAGAAGGGTTTTTTGTTTTATTTTTGTTTGTGTTATATCTTGCTAAGAGTTTGAGAGACCCAAAGTGCTGGTACTGAGCAGCTTCAAAGTCATAGGAGAGATCTCATAGGATCTGAGTGAATCGCCTGTTTCAGTTTATTCCATGCTACAAGACAGACAAATAACTGGGATGGTGGTGGAATGGGTAGGTGTATAGGACAAAAAAAGAAGCATGAAAAGTGCTCAGGGAATGCACATTTTCCAGAATGCAACTGGTTTCCATGAGCTTCCCCTTCATCAAAGGAAATTTCAGAGAATACAGGTCTAGTGAACTGGTGTAACTTCTAGATTTCCCTTCCCCACTCATCCCCCACCCACTCGTGCTGGGTGATGGCAAGTAATCACATTATTTTTCATACCCAGAACTGAAAGTTTTTCGGAAGGAGTCAGGATGTATCTGCCCTGCTTATGTGGTGCAGGTGAGTTCCTTAATGCCTCCCAGGGGGTGAATGGCAGCCTTGAACAGAGATGGGAGGGCAGGCTCCATGCTGGAATGAACCAAAGGAGTTTAACTTGCTGGCATCTTCTCTGAACTCTAGTCCCAGGTACCCATACAGCAAGAACAAAATCTTCTCTGTGACATATGCTACATCTTGATAAGTATATCTTCATAAAACATAGGAAGACATATATATACCCACACACATATGTATATAAATGTAATATATCTACACAATCTTGAGTGGGTGCTATTCTAGTGTTATTGTCCCATGCTTAGTAATCCTAAATCATTCTGAACCCTGAAGAGCAGGATTTGAAGTGTCATCATCCTCTGTGGGCTACTAATGATTCTTATTTTTTCCTGTTAAATTAGTAGCAGAGAAGTAATTGAACAGAGCTCCTTTTGGTTTACCATGCTGTAATTATGCTAGAGTAACACATGGAAGGGTAGTTGTTATGCTTACCAATGCAACAGCTGAAGGCTTTGACCATAAACCCCTATTTCTTAAAACAGAACTGATTAGGGAGGAAGCGGAGCAGGGAAGCAGGAGGGGGATTTGGGAATTGTCTACGGGGCCAAAATGCTGACAGAATTGACCAAATTGTACATTTTTTTCAGAAAGGATACATGTGTTTTGGGCTGTACACATAACAACAGGTACAAATATATTGTGTAAAAAATGTATATATAATACTGTCAGCTTTGCAATAGTGGTGTTTGTTCATTTTAGGAATCCCTTGTTGATGGTTTTTAAGACAATATTCCCACAGTCATGAAAGGACCATCATGTATGAAGAAATGTAGAGATACGCAAAGAATTACTGTTCTTGTTCATTTGTAACTATTTCACCTGCCTTTAGTTTATTACGCCACCCAGTCTACAACTTCCAATGAGGAGACACCTACGCAGCATTTTTTGAATAGGTTCATTGCAAATGAAAATTCATCTTTATTTACTGTACAGAATTGACAGTAATGCAGAATTCTTTTCAATGCATTACTGATTGGGAGATATTTATAAGATAAAATCTCATGGCTCATCCTTAAGGGATGGAGAGAATCTGCTTTTCCCTATATCTCATTTTGAAATTGTGATAGGTATGTAAATAAAAGTAAACCAGTCTGGATGTCCTAAAGGGTTACGTGTTTCTAGTTTCGGCCTAACTCAGAAACAATTGTGAGTAAAGCATCAAAGGACAAACGTAGTCTGATTTCATGGGCATAAAGATGGGGATAGAGTGCTGGCACTTGGGAAGATTTTTGTAATTGTTAGTTATTTTAATATGTTTACCTTCTATTCATATGTTTGACAGATTTGCTTATGCAACTGAAAAACGTGGCACTATGCACAAATAAGCTTTATCAAGGGCTGGAAAAAAAAACACAACCTACTTGTGCTTTATGACAGTTTATAGAAAGAACTACACTGAAAACACCAACTGTGATCCAGTGCCATGCAGGTCAGAGGACAGGCTGTGCCCAGGCACTGCCTGCATTTGCTGCCACATTGAGATCTTGGGACACGTTTCCTTCCCTGTGCTGGAGACAGCTCAATAGGACGAGTGTCTCCTTGCCATGCCATGCTCGGAAGCCTTGAGCAAAAGAATTTGCTCCAGAGAATAAATGTCCCACTGTAAAACACCTTTGCAACACTGACACGGCATGAAGGAGCCACGGAGGTGACAGCATCCAGCTGACAGGCTTTGAAGTTGTCATTTGTCAGCAGAGGGAAGTTGTAGGTGGGATCTGTGTGGGGGATTGAGTGAACAATAGGAAAAGGGGGATTGAGTGAACAATAGGAAAAGGAAGTGTTTACACATCTCTTTTCCTGAAAGGCTCTTTCAGAAGCAGTAGTTTCATTTAGCCTCAAACCACAAGGGTTTCTGAATCTTCGTTTTCCCCATGTCCGTATTACTTAAGCAGGCTTATACCAAACCTACCAGAAGCAGCAGTTCTGCAGCAAGCAAAATGTGCAGTAGCCCCACATTAGCCCTGTGGTCAGTCACTGATAGTCTCCGTGGCAGCAGAGACGTGACAAAGAAGGGATGTGCTTTGACTCCACAAGCTTCAGTTGTTTCGTGCCGTCTCTATTAGAAATTAGCATTTTTCGTTTTATGACCATTTTAATTATAGTTTCCCTATTTCAGTTTTACTAAATATGAATGAAGCAGGTGAAGTGTAGCCCCGCTGGAGCATTATACTGTTTAGTGCTGGTTACTATCTTTAGCAGGGAAGCTGGAATTCATTCTCATCTCATTTGCTGAGCGCTCTATCATTAAAGTGTCATTGAGAACTGACACCACTTAATTTTAGCAGCTTTCAATTCTCGTTTGCAGCAAGAATAGCTTTAAATGGAGAGGAGTGCAAATTACAGAGAGAGGGATATTTTTATACCACACTCAGCATTTTATCAAACAAAGCAGCCTCACGGGGAATAGGGGACAATACATTATAAAACCAAACTCTCCTCTGATGCTGGTAAATGGGTATTTAATCTTCCTATTGCAGGCATCCACTCTGATGAGCCTGTAATGAATATACTGCCTGGGACGTTATCTGAGCTGTTGTGTTTTCCTATTCCCCAAAATATCCTTCAGTTTTTATTTTGGGTGTGGTCAAAGAACAAGCCGGGGAGCTCAGCCCTTTCCTGCACATTGCTGAGGAATCTGCACCTCCTTGCAAGCAAACCCGTTTGGGACATATTTTCCCTTCTCCTATTCACCGAATAATTGCCTTTTCCTCCCAGTGCAGGATGATCCCTTAGGGGAGGGGGTTAACAAAATCACTTACTTGGGATCAGTGGTAAATTTTACCCCATTCAGCTTGATTTTCCTGTCTACTGGAATGTAAGATATCATCTTTCACAACCTCTTGGGATATTGTCTTTCTATTGGAAATTTGGTACAGATTTGCTGGAAATTTGGTACTGAGCAAATGCTTTGTTCAACTTCACTGTCTCCTCTCTTTTTTCTCAACACTTACAAACAGATGGAAGTTGAACATTTTGTCTCCCATATTAAATCATTTTTGTGAAGTTAAGGCACATTTAAGTTTTGAGGGTTGATCATGGCAAAAAAAAAGTGCTGCCAAAATGCCAATAAAAACTATTTTTTGAGGAAATGTTAAACCGTTAGCTACAGATAAATGAGCATTTGCAGGTATATTTATAGTTCTATATAACCTAGTGCTAATGCCCACAGCCATATCACCTGGTAGCTCTTTCAACTAACACCACTTTTCTGTATTAGATTCTAAAGCTTTTTTTTTCTTACTAATTTTTAATTCATTTTTAACTCACTACAATCTTAATCATTTTGCTCCTTATGTACATATGACATTTCCAAGGTAATGGTTTCCAACGCCATGCTTTTGTCTGCTATAATTTTGTGTCCCCTTGAGTTTGCATTCGGCACTAGCTCAAACAGCATTGCTGCATCTCTCTTCTCCAGTCCCTTCAGAATTTCGTGTATCTCATTGAAGTCCCCCACAAGATCCTCTTTTCCAAACAATATAGACCTACTTTCTCTAACCTTTCTGAATACATAAGACCCTTGAGTCCTTGTAACATTCTGGATGCCCTTAGCTTTGCCTCCTTCCATTTTTATGATTCTTTTCTTGTAAAAAGAAAACCAAGACCATATACTCTACTCCAAAAATATGACCTTATTCTCCTTTTGTTTGTTAATGTCTCTGATTTATATATGCTAGCGTTTGATAACTCTTTTTTAATTCATGAAATACGTTTATTTTTCTAATCACTTTTACAAACAGCTGTGTAGTGACACTGACTTTGTGCTTGGTGACACTGGTTAAGAGTTTGACAGTGTAACCCACAGACTTGTGTGGATTTCTCCTGCTTTGTAACACTGAATATGAAAGCAGACTCAGACCTGTACATTTTTGCAATGGCACTCTGGATCCTTACATTTTTTCTGTGTTAACACATCACTGACTTGAATACAGATGCTCTCCTTTTTCTTGTTTTGTCCCCTCAAATAGCTGTTTTATCAGAGCAAGACTTTACATAATCTGCAAGGGTAGGAACAAGCCATAAAGGCTCTCTGTGCCATGGGAGTTGAAAGTCCTTACTTCTCTGCGAAGTATAAAGTCATGAAGCAATTGTAAAATGTTGCCACCACTGAGAACGGAGAGTGATCCTTGTGAACACACCCAGGAGGGGCAAGGAAGCTGGCCTAATATTTGCAGAGATTGCTGTCAGCAGCAAAATCACCAAAACCTTGTGCATTCAGCCTCTGTTCCTGCTGCGACAGCACAAAGAGGATTGAAGAGACACTTGGCCATGGACAGGGTACAATTTCAGACTAACCTGAATGGCAGACAGAGTCATAACTTAGGCCATCACAGCATATATTAAGGAATAAAGCATCGTTGGCCTTTTGCTACAAAATTTTGGTTAAAAAAAAAAACCAAAAAAAACACAAGTGCTTCTTAAAATAAAAATGTGCTTGATGGATTAAACTTGAAACTCAACTTCAGTTTTAGACTTATGACTGATTTTTAAAGAGTTGCTAGCTCCTACAGAAGTAGTATTGCTCTGTTTAACCTTTGCAATGCTATTCTTAATGATAATATCTCTGATTACAAGATCTGAGAAAGGGTACTTGAAGAAAAGCCTCACAAGTCTGAGTCTTTTAACTGTCAGGATGGAAGAAAAAGATCAAGTGTCAATGAGAATAAAGCCTCCCATATATTTTGCTCATCTGTCAATTGTTCTGTGTCTTATATTTTATTTAAAGTTTGATTTACTGTTTCCCTTGTCTATTTGCTCTTTTTCATGTGATGACCTTAGAGAACAAAGTTGGTAATACAACATTTTTTTTGAAGGTACTCAGATTTGACTGTAATTGCCAGCAGGAGTAAGAGTCTTAAAGCAATAGAGGTGAAAGACCAGTTTCTACAACTCAGTCAGCAAGACTGCCAAAAAAGACTGGATAGATGTTTCTATCTTGCTTATTATTTCTCTCAGGACTAAGAGCAAGAGAGCAATTTCACCATGATAGTTGATTTACTCAGTTCTGAGACATTCTGGTTTTTGTTTGATATGCATCCATAAGTAATATAGGGCTGCTGAAAGGTGCAGGACAAATCCCACTAAAAACAACTATCTTGTTCATACAGTGAACAGAGAGCTTAGCATCACAAGATTGCATTGACCATTATATAATATGGTTTTTTTCTACTTTTATAAGAGGGAAGCAACCAAGATTTACGTCTGCTCAGACCACGGTTTCCCTCTCTGCTGATAATGTTAACAAGAGCTCCAATTATTGTCAATCATCGTGGCGTTTTTGCTAACATGAATACCAACAGCACTGACTCATTTCTCATATGGTCACCATTTTTTGTCATTCTCAACCTGATCCATGTTTGCATCAGTGAGTGATAACAGAAATGTTCCTCAAGACGTTACCAGCTTCAACAATCCGCTCTCCTCAGTCACTACAAATTTACTTACCACTTCTTTTGGTATTGTTCCTATTTCCACTGTAGCATTTCCTTCATTTCCAAAGAGGAGGAGAGTGGAAAAGAGAATATTTTAACCTCGCTTGCTGCTCCTTTACTCCAGTTGTGTGCAGGTAAAACCCACTGGAACCAATTGACTAGTGCTGTGGATACAGCAATGGGAGGACTAAGATCCATAGTTCTTTTAAACCCATCTCCAGCCTCACTTTTGATGTGGTTAATGAGTAGACTGGATAGGAATTCACTGAAAATTTTAGTAATGCTTGTGCTATTTCTCAACTAATTCACTTTTTTACTTATTCAAGAT
>PTEX01000013.1:2954785-3077805 GCA_003342815.1 Eudromia elegans
GTCTGACTGTCACACAGGGACAAGACTCTGTGAACCGTTCAGTCAGGCTGAACCTTCACTTTTCCTCTGAACACTGTTGTTCAGCCTTAGGCACCCGGGGAGCGGGCAGGAGCCCAGCTACACTCCCAGACTGTGAAGGCCGAGCGTCCCTGGGCCACGCCGCTGCTCTGCCCCCCATTCCCGCGCAGCCTCCCGCCGTACGACCCAGAAAGACGGCGGCACCCGCGCCCAGCCCGGCAGGACAAATCAGCGCGCGCTCCAGGCCTGCGCGCTCCATTTTCACCTCAACTGTTACAAACATCTCCTCCGGTGCAGAAAAAAACAGCATTGCCTCAACACATATTTATGTATCGATTAAGAAACGGACTTCATTCTCGGAGCGCTTGACACTGTACGTATTTTACAGGTGTCTTGTCCCACGAGCCCCACAGGGGTACAGCATGCAGTCCGCTTTTCAGGCAAAATTAAAAATAACCTCTCATCTCTACTATCCTTTCCACAATCTTAAGGCTTAATGACATTAAACAGAGCACAGGGGAGTGTTCTGCTCAACTCTAATTCTAGCACTGACTGCACATCTTTACCAGAGCTGATTCGACTTCTTTAGAAGGTTTGTTTGTATGTGCAAGTGCATGCGTGTGCATGTAATTTTTTATACTGCATTAACAACTTTGTTTCCAACCTTTATGTTCTCAAACATGTATTTCATTACCAAATTCTTTAACATCTTCTTATCACAGCCTAAATGTTCCCTAAATTATGATACGTACTGCTTATACTGCTTTGATCAAGTATTGGGTTTGCCTTGCAACAGTATAGATTTTCAAAACAATTTGAAAACTCATCATATCAACTTTATATTTAACTGACTGAATGGTCTCCTCTATCCTAAATACCATTAGACAGGGAGAAGTGAGGAAGGACTTTTCATTTTAATATCTTCTCACTTTTTTTGTAATGTTTCTTTGCACTACAAAATTAATTAAGATAAAAGAAAGGTAAGATTCTTGTGACCAATGAGATGTTCCTCTTTTGAGTTTTTAGCAGTTTGTATCCATTTTGCATTTAATTTTTCACACAAAATATAGCTAAAAGTATAGGGAAGCAACAGATTAATCTCTCTTTATGGACACATATTTTCTAGAAAAATTTGCCTCACTCCTGAAATTATTTTTTCAATTAGTAACTTAATATAGCAAGAAAACTGTGACTGTATAGCTCAAGGCTTAAGCTCTTTCACCAAATTATTCATCTCTGTTTTATGGAATTATTAATCAACATAATAAAAACAACTTACAGATCTGAAACAAAATGTCAATTTGATTATTAATGTTTGAACCATAATTCAGACACCCTGAATCTGCTACTGAATCTGTGACTTTGAGAGAAGCCTTCTTACGAAAGCTTTGAAAGAACTTCAGCAGTTTCCTAAAGCTGGGTGGCATTTCTTCTGTTTGAGTAGGGTTAGGCCTTGTTTCTATCATGTATTCTGACCGATGTTTCTCTGAGATTGCTGGCATGTGACATCAAAGCATTACAGTTATTACTGCAGCAGAGAACTGATTTCATTTGAAATATTGAACACACTCGTAGCTTGTTTCTTCTGTAAACATATTTCTATATTCCTATTCCATATATCTTGTTTGTTGGTTTGTTTGTTTCTCTTTGGAGTTACACAGCTTCAGAGTAAAAGTGCCCTTCTGTTATCTTCTCTCATTTGTTTGCTTATCTAAAGTTAAGTGTTTGTGAGGCTTTCACTTTTGTGTTATTATCATACCTAATTTTACTCAACTTCACCAGAAAGAGAAAACCCCAGAAATTATTAATGAAGCATTCAGTCTAAAAAGAACTTTTAATCATCCAGGACATGTATAAAAAACATAGGAAATTCACTGACTAGATCCTGAACATTGTTCAAACTTTAACTATTGTTCTCACTAAGACATTTCCCTGCAGCAGAAATTTTCATATGAAATATCAAATAATGTCATTATAAACTTTCACAAATGTTTGCTGAGTTAATTATTTATATTTCCAGACAGCTAAACTGAAAGGTGTCTGAAAGTGGTTTGGTTTTTTTTTTTTAAAGTGTTCTGGAGGAGAGCTCAAGTTAAAGCCAGAACTGCTATTTACTTACACAAAAATTAACCAATCCATTTTACAAAATTGCACATTAATTTATCTCAAAACTCAAGTTTTATGATAAACTTTATCTAAAATAAAGCTAGTATTTTTACTAATATCTTAGGAATACTTAAATACTTGTTTTCATCTGTGTTTTTCCCATGCTATGTTAAAGATAGCTACAACAGTAAAATACGCTATAATACTAAAATGGTAATGGTTTTATGAAAATGAAAACAGAAAACTTCCAGGGCAATACCACATATACATTCATAAACCTCTTCTTAAGTTAGAAAATGGTCCTATTAACAAAGCTTTAGAATTCAGGGTTTTGGTTATAAATCTGCTGCTATATAGAGTCAAACCTTTGAACCTTTCACTCAAATTCTATTTGCACACAAAAATGGTGTCACTTGTATTTTAAGATATATTTAAGATGTATTAAAATCTGTGTTTTAATCAGATGGGCATAATGTCATACATAGATATTTGCTTATTATTTTTCAAACGATGTAAACATCTTCACATTAAGATTCTGACAAGATTTTTCATTAGTTTTACTAAACCGCTTTAATTAACATTGTCAGATTAAATCATACACTTCTGTCTACGAAAGAGCCCTCAGTTTTCCCATTCATAAAACGCGGATGATAATATCTATACACCTCTCGGATCCTTGCATGCAACATCCTATCAAAACACAAATCATTTTATTTGTTAGTAACTTGGTACTAATTTATCAAGGAGATGTACCCAGGAGGATTTCAGCCTTCTGTAGTCTAAACCTCGGGCAGAGCACTCAAGCCAAAATCTGGCGTTCCTGTGAGAGATTTTCAACTGAATTTCACTGGAGCTAAAAGTTCAAATCCTGTCTGTTATGTGAGTGTGAGCTGGGATGTAGACCAGAGCTACAAGCTGAGATGGGATGAGGCACAAACAAAGTCTGTTTTTGACTGCTCTGTGAAGTGCCTCCGAAATGATCCGGAATGTCACACACTGCGGGATTTTCGGTTTTATTTTAGAAGACAAGAGGAGAAAAAAAAAAAAAAAAAAACATCTCCCATCTCCTTCATTTGGCTATTCTGGTTCCCACTCACCACTCCAATCTAAAAATAAGAATAATTTTCATCCTACAGCCTTCAGCATACATACATGAAAATTGGTATTTGAGATAATTGCACTGAACTGCTCTGATATGTTACTTGCCCTGAACATTTTTGCATCCCTGTGCAAAGTCATTTACCAATTTACTTATCTGCCTTTAGATCACCCACAGAAATCAATGTGTAAGGGCAATACTCAGAAGGAGCCCAGATATCATTAAGAAAGAATTAATTCATATCTTTCTTCAAAGTCCTAAAGATATACATCCGCCTAGAGCTAGGTGTGTATCTGAGGGCCAAATACCAACAGTTGCTGTATTTTAACTTGCTGCGCAACCATCAGCAGGTTACTTAATACCTGTGTTTTAGGTTACCCAAATAAAAAATGGAAATTACTTTCCACTTTCTGTTGTAATCTATGAGGATGAAAACTGCTACATAAGAACTAAAAAAAGTTCTTGCCAATCAAAAAGAGAAAAGAAAAGGTGTCTACCTGAGCCTACTTTTTACCTTATTCAAGTAGTTTACACCAAATAGACTTATTCCTGATTTAGTACTTCACTAGCAAGAGCATCATCAGAATCATCGAATGTGTTTTGGCAAAATTAACTTACTGCAGGAAAGCAAGATTCCTGCTCTCCAGTACATAAAGATACACATATTTTAGCCAAGTGGGAAAAATGTGCAAGGAAAAAAAAAGTTTGATGGTTTTATGTCAGTTCAAATAACATTAATTCCTGGGGAACAGATTTTGGATAAAGATCAAATAAATCCTGTTAGATACAAGGCTTGAAATAGGACTTTTAACATTATTAATGGTACTGTTTCCCTCCACACTGATTAAACTCATTGGTTATGAGCAAGAAGTTTGCCTAGGAAGCTATTTTAATTTTTCTTTCTTTTTTTTAATTTTTTTTAAATTTTATTTCAAGCATGTCTTGTTTCAAAGGGATAATTGTGCCCAGCAGATCTTGTTTCTAATGCTTCTTATATATAGTGAAATACAGTAATTTAACAGCTTGCTGGGGGAACAAGAATTTGTTCCAGTTCCTGATTTAAATGTTTATGCTAATTGCTATTTATTGGCTCAGATGCAAATGATAGGTTGGCCAAAGTGAAATTTTATGACGAGCAAACTCCCCCCTTTTGTGCAAATTGAAAAAGTGAAACAAGAAGAGGATGAAATGAGCCGAAGATGGTCTTAATGGCTGCTTTTTAATGGGGAAGATAAAATTAAGACTGATTTACGTGGCCAACTCCCCTGTTTTCTCTTATCAGCTCATTTGGCAGGAAAAATGGAAAAGTAATTGTTCCTCTTTCAATGTGGGCCTCAAACCATTATTTATTGGCTGAAATTAATCGCTGTTTATCCTTCATTCACGTGGAAACCGCTCTATCAGCATTATGAACCCCAGCAACTCAACTAGTCCCTTGCAATTTAGCCAACAGCAAGCACAGATCCTGATGAGCCGTGCCTTAATTTTCTGGGCTGTGGGAGTTAATGAAGACTCCTTTCTTAGGTGGACATATTTGTATTTCTACAACATTAATAACAAAGGCCCACACTTCCACTTCTGCAGCATGTAAACTTTTTTTTTTAATACAAAAAAAAAGAAAGACTGTTCATTAAGGTGGACAGGGATGAAACACAAGGCAGAGGGAATATTGGCATTTCCTCCTCTAGAAGAGTTCCCGGGGAGCTGAATAATGTGCCAGGGAACTCTGTGATCCCCTTAAGAAGATGTCCCCTGTTATGGAGTGTGTAGTGCAATCGCAGTGCTTTGCTACTGACCACTGTTTTTACTTATGGTTTTGTCCTTATGTTTTATGATAGTATCCACCTTCCAGCATGATAAGTTCACTGTACCGGCTGCCCATGCGTTTAATGCCGAAAGGGAACTATGCAGCTGGGACAGCTACATCTGCATCTTATCTAATTCTGCCTAAGGGGACCAATCGGTGCTGGCAATATGCACTTCGAGCAGAAGTCTTTTCCTCCTTCCTTCCTGAGATGGCACAAAGCATCACACAGCTCTCCTTTCCGTATAGCCAGGAGGAGAGTCAGATTGCTTGCCTTTCCCTGCTTGCTTTCTAGCCCCAGAATGCCCTTGGAAATTAGGTGTTTGATCTCAGTAGCCACTGTTGTGTTGAAAATATCAGAAATAAGAAAATACAGTTTATATTGTAATGGGATGAAAAATGGATTCTTAAGCAGAAACCACGGGAACTGTCATGATGGTTCAGGCCTAAGGTGTATCTAGTCCACTGCTGTGTCTATAACATTGGCCAGCGGAGAGCATAAGAAGGTGTTTGGCCGTCTTGTTGCTGCTAAGGGCAAGTGTGACTTCTAACTGCTAGAGACAGACTGAAACCCTGAAGCACGAGGTTAAAGAGGTTTAAGACTAGAAAGAAGAAACAGTAGGTGAAAAATATGCTTCTATAGAGCACAGGAATCTTCTACATAACTGCTCAGGAACATCGTGTTTTTATATAGCCAAGTTCACAAACTGTCCCAATCCTCTTGAATTCCCCGGCACTTAACAATGAGGTAAAACTGAGCAAGTTCTAAGCAAAGCAATGTGTGCCAAGCTTAGGCTTTAAGCAATCTGTTATATATTATCCAGGTTATCTTTCTTCATTAATATTGTGAGAGAGACCACTTGATGCACTCTCTCATGAGGAATTTGCCACGGATTGATCAAAACTTAATGCTGATATTTATAGAACACTTTTGCATGTTTTCTTTTCTAATTAAAGACAGGCCTAAGTCCCAAAGCTGAATTCTGATTGTACTTGGATCCAAATGTCTGAACTTGATTATCTAGATTAGGACACATGATCCTGGTACATAACCGGCATGGTTGAAAGTCCAAGTTTCACAGTCACTGACAATGCAGTAAAAGTCAGTACTTGTGCGTGGTGCCCCGGCTTTCTGTCTCAAGTGTTGGTTTATTGCCCAATTTCACCTGTAAACCAAAACCAAGATCCTTAGAAAACTCGGAAGGACATTTCTATACCTGGAACCAAGCTCATCTTCTATTTTGAACCTAAGGACTACTTCTCGTTCAAACAATTATCATACAACAAAGCTGCATGCTTCCAGAAGCAGTCTCTTTTGTACCTGTTGCAACTGCTTTTGTTAGTGAAGAGTGAGTCCAGTTTTTATTTTCATGAGAAATGCACTTATTTCGCCCTGCTAGAGACTTCAGCGTGCATGGAGAATGTCAGAAGGAGAAAGGTTGCTCTTTCATTATCCAGTAGACCCAAAACTAGTTGCCAGTGCCAGAGTTCTTGCCTACTAACAATTATTTTCACTCTGGTAGTAATGTGGGTTTTTTTTAAAACTGTCATCCAAATAGCTGTGACTTTAAGTCCAAAAAAAAAAAAGACAAAAAGGTATTTTTAACTTTATTTCAACTTCACCAGCTTTTCATCTGTGTCATTTAATTCAACTAAATGGAAGTTAGCTGAGGATCTAGATTTTTTTCAGTGATAAAAAGCTTTTTTATATATATTTTTTTTTGTGATTAAAATGTTGAAATGATACAACATTGTTCCTATCCATTTAAGATTATTCTCATTAGTTTTTGTAATTATTAGAGTCCACTTAAGTAATTTATGGGTGGGCCTTTAATGCAGTTGTACTAATAGTTGAAAGCTCTTTGGCCTTGCTGACCATAGTGCTTTCTACCTAAATTTCATAATTGACACTGAATACACTCTGATGTCACAGCTCTTGGGAGATACAAGAGCCTTGGAGGGATTTGCATTTGTGCTCCATTTTATTTTACTTATACTCTACAGAGGTATTTGGGGAATACGGCCAGGCTATTTGCAGGTAATAATCCCGTGTGGAAGAGCTCACCCTAAGAATTTCTCCAGTTGAATGGGGGCTTCCTAGGACAATGCAAGTGCTTATGTGAAAAGCCGCCTGGGGAAGGTAAAGCACTGCCGTGTTTCCAGTGTCTGCCCTTATATTATATCGTTGTTTGAGTTGCTGAAATTTGTATACATGGAGCATCTACCTGAGCACAAAATTCACCCGTATCTTTCTAGCCAGAAGTGGTTATATAATTTAGGATACACTATGTGGGAGGCTAAGATAAGCAGAGTCAGGAAAGTCGATTGTAGCCTAGCTCCAGAGTGACCAAACACGGGTTGTGTGCAAATGATTGCAGCCTCCCAGCAGATCCTCCAAACTTTGTGTGTTCCAGAGCCAGGAAATTTCTCAGGAGCTGTTTTACCTTCTCAGTGGATCCAAGTCCAAAGTCCATTTCTGTCTCACTTACAAATCTGGAGACTGATTCTTTGCTGCTTTGCATCTCAGACTTATGCAAAGTGTGTAAATGACCATCGGCTCAGCATTGACTTCTACTTCACTGTAGATATATCAGTAGGGAACATGGCCCTACATTCTGATTTGGCAGCTTTTTAATCCCACTTCTTTACAGTGAAGAAATAGCTGTAGAGTCCATGGTAACAGGAAAAACAGTACTTCAGAAATATTTGCTGGTGAATTCATTTTATTTCAGGTCTCCTCTCTTCAAAACAAGCATAAAAACATTTTCCTCACAGGATTGTTAGGAAAGCCTCTCCTTTCACCTGATTCACTAACTCATTTGAGAATAACAAACTGCCCTGTCTTTGCTAGGATTTTGTCAGCTCTTTGCCTCAAGCTAATAAATTCGAGCTGAACGTACCTTTTTACCTTAATGTGGCAAGGGCCGTGGAGAGAAAGGCAACAAATTACATTTTCAAATGACTCTACAATCGTGGTTTCTGGAGGTAAAGATACCCTAAGTGGGCTTCCTGAAATATAGTCTGTCTCAGCATATGAATATATCATCTTAATCTGATATAATGCAAAAATCAGATGTCTATGCATTTCCCCAGGACTACCTGCGATTCTGTGGATATCTATGATAGCTCCATCCCCTTTCTTCCAAATGAGGAATCCTGCTTTGTTTAGTGACTCTCGTCACAAAACCAGCACAATGCTTTGCCCAGCCTCGTTATATTTTCTCACTGTATGAGTTAACTCTTAAGGACAGTTCATATGGGATATAGAATCAATAATTGCAAGGGCTGCCTAATGTGTATAACTATGTTTTCCATTTTGCTGTCTATCTTTTTCCTAAGAGTGTCTAAAATTCTATTGAAATTTGGAGCTTGTTTTTACTTTTCTGAACCAGGCTGGAGTGTTGAGTGTCCTGCATAACTCATCCAAAATGTAGAGGTAATATTTTTAAATATTCAAACTATTTTTCTATACGTTAATCTAAAATGTGTGAATATGAAGCAGCTAATGGTAGCTCAGTAATATGAAAAACTTTTTTTAATCTTCCCAGATACAGGTGCGGAGTACTTTGGACTGAAATCTACTATTGTACCTCAACTGAAAAATCATATCTTAAAATTCATAATTTTTTAAGGAGTAGCTTGGTGTCAGAGTAGCTATTTCATATAAATTAAATTAAATCAAAGTTAAATATTTCAACTGGAAAAAATATTCTGAACTGTTCTGATATTACGAATTAAAATCACAGAGAATGCCAGTGTAGCAGAATACGCAGAAAATATTGTGAGGCAAAAAGAAAAAAAATAAGTAAAATATGTTTGAAATTTCTGCCAATATCCAGTAAGTGGTCTCAAAGAGGAGACCTTGAGTGGAAGACTATGTTTTTCACTGGTTTAGAAATGAAGGTTTTCAGACTGGTAACACTAGTTCCACTTAACTAGAAATGGGGAGCGTTCCCAAGGCTCAATGATTAGTGGCCCCCAAAAGCTAAAGATATATGGCTACTCTTTTTTTTTTTTTCTTTGACAGCATTACTTCTCTACTTAATGTAGATTTCCTGGATCCCAGGGAACCTCTTGCCAACCTACATTTTCCATCATTAAATCTTACACCTGAATAATAAAAATCACATCCAAACTGCCATTTGGCAGACTGTCCAGCTTATCACTTCATCTTGACATTGTTATGCAGGCTAGCAAATAAAAGGTTTCAATGAATAAATTTAAAACTCATATAAAATATATTTGGCCACATAGAAAAAAATCATAGACATTTTGTTCAAAATATTATTTTATTAACTTATTTTATCAAAGTACATGATTTGATCTTCACATAGATACTGAAAGATTTACACTGAGATTATGAAACAGCTGATTTCAGGTGAAGGCTGACAAGAGATGGGAACTGAAAAGCCTGGGCCCAGACACACATATGCTTTGTATTCAGAATTTTTCTCAGGTCTGTCACTTTAGTAGGGAGAAATTTCTTTAGTTAGGAAATCCTTTGCATGGAAAGAGATGGGGAAATAGGTACTACATTTTTAACTGGCACTCTGGCTTTCGGTTCTTGTAAAATTTGTGAAGTGTAAATTAGATGTAAAATCTCGGTGGGTGCTTAAACTTGGTCAAACTAAATCAAACTTGGTATGCTTGGATTTCAGGAAAAAAAAAAAAAAAGGGAAGGAAGTAGCTGTGTATAATTATTAAGGTTACCCTTTTGCTTTCTGGTTTTCGCTTACCATTGTGACCCCTCTGAGTCTATAGAGCATGTGTAGTGTGCATCCTATATTATGTAGTATGTCACACACAGCACATATACATATAATGGATTTACACAAAATGTGTAAACCCCACATTTCAACATGTATTGTGCACATGGCTCAAAATAGTCATGTTTAGGCAGTGTTTAAACTTTTCCCAGGAAATATGAGTATCATGATCCCACGTGTTTGTGTATGTGTGACAGTTTATGACTGAAGGCTTCTTAAAAGAAGCCTTTTCTTTAAAAAGAACAAACGCTATCTGGTATTTCCCCTTTGGTGGTATTTCCTCCCTGGTGCATCTGATGAGAGAACCTGGGTGTCGTGCTCCAGCTGGAATACCCAAGTTGCAGTGAGTGCTGCATACACTGATGATAACGTACATGGTAACGGCTTGCTTACCTTACGAAGAAGGTCTCCAAGGAAGAAAGTATCATGATGAAAGATTACTTAATTCTCAGGACTACTAAAAGCAGATGTCTTTCCATGGGGCAAATCTTAACCTCGCAAAGTCTTCCCACTCATCAACATTTTCAGAAAATAAGGAACTGCACTTACATACATATCAAGTACAGAAGAATTCAAAAAGTATTTTTGCTCCAAAGTGACTCAGAAATACTCAGAAAGAGACTTAAAATTAGCAGTAGGATGCTTGTAAGTTTGCAGAGCCTGACCAAAGAAATCACACACCTACCAGTGTAACGTGGTATGATGTTAGAAGACTGCCAAGCAACTAATTATGAAGAGAGGAAGAGCTTACATTGACTTACTAATATACATAAGCCCTATGCACTGAAACCAAATGCAGAAAATACCTAAGAAATGCAAATGTTGTCAATGGTCACTTACATGGTGTTCATGGTTCCCAATAGATACTGTCTTAAAAGATTATTCAGATAAATATATTTTATTACTTGTAAGGTCATTTCTCTTAAATTTGTGTTTCAGCACACAAAAGAATGAAGAGATATGAAAGATAAGTAAATAGATCAATCAAATCAATTACCAGAAATGAGTACTGCACCACTACACAGCCCATATGCCAAATAATTGAAGGTCAGCTTGAATCTCTACCATTCAAACAGCAAAACTTTTAGTGTGCTGCCAGAGAAGACAGATTTGGCTAGATTACTACCAAGGAAAACCATTTCTCAATTTTCCTTTTCCCTCCTCTAAATGAACCATTACAGTTGCTGATGGTCTGAAGTAATGTGCTAAGCTTACTTCTAGTGTTAAATACTGATATATCTGAATATAGTGATATTACATATTTCAAAGCCAGTCATGGACAAGGTAAAGTATAGATACCATAAATATTTATCAGTTGCCACATTCCAGTGTCAGCAAGTGACAGACAATTATGTCCTTCCCTTGTCTCATTTCTATAATATAATATGCAATATACAATTCGGACTGGGGCTCTGGATATAATACATCCTACAGATGAAATATTTCAGAACCACCACCCTTTTCCTTCACAATATGCTCCATTGGAATCAAAACAGGCATATATTGGCCCCTACTTCAGGAGAGTATTTACTCATTTTCTACAGTTTATCCCTTTTCATGACAGGAAATGTTGTTTAAGGCTCCATTGAGTTCAGTGATACACAGTAGTGTTAGTTGCCTAATATTGCAAGACAAATATCCTTGATGACGTGGAAAGGCTTCTGAGGGTGAATATCTGTATTCCTTCAGTCCTGTGTTCTGGGCAAAGTTAACAGTCAGGGGATCATGGCAGTAACGTGATGTAGATATTTGCCTTCTAGATAGAGACTGGAATTCACAAACTCATTTCGTGTGGATACTGTAGAACTGTTTTCTCTGGTGCAAGTTAGTTATTACAGTTTGGTGCCACTGAAAGAATCAGTATCTGCCTCCCAAAATGGAGGAACTTAATTTCCTATTACAAGATGATAAGTATAAGCTTTCCTTTTAAATGAGTTCTAACTTAATGTAAGGAATAGGTTCCTCCATTTTTATCGTTTCTCCATTCGTTTTATAATTATTTATGAAACCTATATTTGCAACTAGATTTATACTTGACAAAGTTGTTTATTTTTCAGAGAAGCTATTCCTGATACCGATATTATCCTATCAACAAATCATTAAGGATGATGGCCCTTGCTTTCTGCTTCTCCGCTGTTACTACATATTGCTACAGACATCAACTTGGTGTGGTGTTTCCTGATGGATCAGAGATGTCCCGCTATTGCATGGCTTAAAGGAAATACCATATAAAAATGATGCTGTCAAAATTGATTTGAACTTCAGTCGAGTTTAATGTTCACAGTTTGCAGGAGTTTTGCTAAACTTGAGTGATATTGACATGGCAGATCACTTAGCAGTGTTAAAAAGTGCAAATGTTTGTTGATTAAGAAAAATCAACGGGATTAGAGCAAAAAAAGTAAGTGCATATAGAAAACACTTCAAAATTAAAGTTAAAATACGTCCTCTCTTATGCATTCCTTGTGCTTTTTAGAAGATTCAATAAATGAGATGATAACTTGTTCAGTCTTAACAGCTCCCACAGGTTATAAGGAGTTATGGAGGATCTGCACTTTGCAGGATTTTCTTATGCTTCTGAAATATTCATTTTAAGAGTTACACTCAACTGGGGCATTTACATTTTAAATAATGAAGAGTAGAAATCGCTTTAGCTGTCTCCAGTTTTCAGCTGTTTTTGCTGGACTGTTGCTTTTGGCAGCAAGAGGCTTTTCTTCTCCCTCTGCCCCCATCTGCTCACAGTCACTTTGTTGCTGTTGTACCAAATTTTGTAAGGAATATACTGCCAAAATGCAGTATAACTGGGCAACTACAATCTCCTGGCAGGACCAAGCTTCCAGGTAATTATTAAATGTCATTGCTTTAAGCTGGCTGTGCACAAAAGGTGCTGGGGCAAATTAAGTACAGCAGACTCCCAGCACCTTCTCCCGAGACCTTTTCCTAAAGTCTTATTTTCAGTTTCAATAGGACTTCTGTTTATTCCGGTGATCAGAATAAGGTAGCATCTAGCAGATAGTCAGCCCTGTGCACACTGCGCATCTGCTGAGTACAAACAGATACGTCAGATTTTGGCTGACATCTCTATCTTATTATGACAAATCATCCACCTTCCCTCCAAAAAAAAAGAAAAAGAAAAAAAAGAAAAAAAAGGAAAGAAGAAAAGAAGGGGAAGGAAAAAACCTTTTATTGGCTAAAATATCAGATGAATTAAATGGGAATACTGTGATTTGTACCCACTAGAGGAGGAGAAAAGCACAGCAGGTATGTTAGAGGTGCAAAAAAATATTGCGTTTCACACATAAAATGTAGGAGTTGACAAGTCTGCTGGCAGCTGCCTGGTCACCAGGGGCTGCTGGAGTCAGAGGGAAATGCAGCTAGTGCCTCAGTAATGAGAAGAGGGAGAGAAGCAAAGCTGTGTGATAGTTACAGCTGCTCTCCACTTGTTAAACCCAAATATTGGGCCGCGGTGTGGTGTGCAGCTCCTAGAAATGAGAAAGGCTCAAACCTTATCACCAAGAGAGCAAAAAAGAGTGAATGGAGACCTGGACATGAGGAGAAGTTCAGTCTGAGCCATTAAATGTTTCACCTGCTCAGTCACAACAGCCAGTGAAAAGAGGGGCAGGCATCTCTGCCACGAAGAACTGCTTTTCCTTCCCTGGGCGGGGTGAACAGCAGACCCTTGGTTTTCCTTCTGTGGGGCTCGTTGGTAAAATCTGTCTCCCACCACTTTATTCCACTAGTATACAACAGACACTAACTCTCTTCTTCCTTCCGATGATAAGAAAATTAAAAATATAGATAAACATTTTCTTTGCATTTGTGCATGTGCTCATGGCAATAGCACCCATCTGCATGCACGGATTAGCATTTACTTTTCCCATACCATAAAGATCTCCCATAAAGACTGATGTCAACCCTTCTTCTGCCCATTATGTCACCCTGAACTCTGACTGATCACTTGGCTCTTCCCTGCAACAGATAATGGCTTCATTGTACTGATTCAGTATGCAGCATAATGCCTGAACCTATTGGGACCTGGCAAGACAAAGGACAAAAACATAAATAAAATTTTAAACGTGCAAATTATTTTTTGTCAGCATTATTCAGTATTACAAAGCTTGAACAAGAAACCCAAAATATAAAGTCCACAAATATGAAAACAAGATCTTTATTTATAACTAGAACTGTTGAATGGAGAAACATTTCTTTGCAATCTTTGTCTCATTCATTCATTCAAAGAGAAAAATACTTGAACAAGAGATAAAAATACTTTCCCTGATCTGAAGGCTGAAATAACATGTTATGCAAATTTTCCATAATATCTTGCTGAAGGAATTAAATGTACCATGGCTATTTTCAATTTTGAGGTAATACTGTGTTATTTAGTATTTTTCAAAAAAATGTTTTTTAAAAAATACTTGAAGTTTTACTTACTTTCTGCAAAACTAGTATTAGTAGAGAACAATCTAATAGTATGACTTTATCGGAAGTTTTTAAACTTTCCCAAGTATTTGATGCAATGTCTCACAATCACAGCCTAATTATCCTCCCAAAATCAAAATTAAGGGTAAATCAGAGGTTTTAATAGCAAGTCGTTGAGCTTCAGTTTCCTAAAACCTACCAATATCTCACTTCTTTCAAATCAGAGGCACTTCCAAGGCGATAGAAGAAGTTCTCTATGCACACACCTGTATTTCACTGACATCTGTGCTTAACCGCAAGCTTTGCTGAGTGGGGCTTCGATGAGTCGAGCACGGTTGTCTCAACCTAGTGGTTTCCTACCAGGGGGTCTCAGCAGAGTCTCTGCATGGTGAGACATGCGTGGCTGCACCCACTCTGTGCACGGCCTGGCTCAGCGTGCCTGCAGTTGCCTCATGGCTGGGCAAGGACCATGAAACGCCACTAAGGGGTACCTGGCATGAGCCTCAGCCTGTCGCCTCTGACAGGAGGGACTTTTGACCCTCCAGATAAGAGGGACCTTGAGATTAGGTCAAAATTCCTGGCTTCTGATGCACTCCCTTTACGGTGCCTTCTTCGAAGCAGACGTTGAGCAAGTCCCTGCAAAGGGAGGCTCTTGCTTGGTGCACGCGCTGAGCTGAGACCAGGTTGACGCGCGGGGTAACCGCACGGCTATTCCGGCTAATGACTCCATACTCTAAAGCACCCTGATATCACACATAGGGTTTTAGCAGATTTGAATTCCGTGGAAATCTCGAGACTTATTCCACCTTTATAGCGAGCGCCGGAGAAGCTCCAGTTAATCTTCTTTAAGGCCCTATTCGCTTAATGGAAACGCTTAGCTGCATAATTGCTTTGAGCCTATTGCTATTCCAAAAGGAAAATATAATAATCTAATGGTATTGTCTCTATAAGCGAATGAGAATTTCAGGAGTGGATGTTGGTGCCACCCATGTGATCCGGAGAGGTTAATGCAGTTAAAGTTATTTCACAGTCCATTAAGGAGCTTACGGTGACCCGGCGACCTTTGAGCCAACAACACGGAATCCATTATCATCCCAACGGAGGCGCGCGGGGTTCGGCTGCCTCCGCAATGGGCCCGGGAAATCCCAAGTTAGTACTTAGTTTAAAAAAAATGCACTTTTCTTTCTGCTTCTTGGGTATGGCTATTAATATACCCTCCTGTAATTTGTAACATTAACATTGCTGAAGGTACAGAAAAGGACATTGAAATGAAGATGTCAAAACTGCTGACTTAGTTCAGAGTATGATAATATTGGCTACATATTGAAATGGTAGATATATAACGGCAGAGATCAAGATGAAGAAAGTCAAGGAACTCGGGGAAATTTATGATAAATTATCGGAGGCTCTGAAGCTCATTTGAGCAAATAATAGCTTTACTTCACATTTCGTGTTGCCTCAGAGTATTTTTTTAAGATTCCTCTATGGTGTAGATATTTGTGAGGGGGGAAAAAAAAAAGGCACCGAGAGTTTACTGCATGAAACGAAAGGACATTTTAGTTTTGTAAATTTGATTCATCTACATTCCTTTATCTAATGCATACCTGAAATGTACAGGTCTTATGGAAACACTGCTAACACTTTGTGGGTGAGTGCATTCACCAGTAGGTTTAATAATGTTAAAATACATATCCAGCAAAGTGCCCAGGAATTTTCAAAACATAATGTCTATGACAGCAAAAACAGAGATCTGGGGAGCTGGGAAAGAAAGAAAGAAAAAAAGAAATTACAAGACTGAATTTTAGCAAAAAGTTGTCACAGGCTTTACTGTTAAGGCTAATCAAAACTCAGTCTTATGGCTTGCTTAACAGAAACAACCAGAATAACTGAATGATGTTACATGCATGTAATAGGGTCACTTTTTATAAAAATAATGTTATTAAAATTCTAAGGCATAAAAGGCCCATTCAAAAGGTCCATAAACATTAAATCCTTTGTTACCTTTTAATTTGAAAATGTAAATATCAAGATTATAAACATGCTTAGTATGTTTAGAGACAAAAAGTAATTTTAACATAATTTGTCTAAAATACCTACAAGTAATTAAAGATCATAGCACCGGAAAGTTGGTCTCCTTGATACCTCAGGACTCATTTTACCTAATTAAAAAATAATATTGCAACAAGCATTAGCTCTCTGTGTGTCTATAGTAGAGTTGCACCGACACAGTATGTATAGTGATACCATTTTCAGGAACGCGAGGTAATGATTCCTTTTCATAGCTGACTGTCTGCCCAAATAATTGGAATCAGGGTTATGTCCTTCTGATTACTCTGAAGAAAAAATAATGTTCCGATGACGTTTTTTAATCACAGATCTTAAGTAAACTTTGAAACTTCAGTAAAGAGGGCCTTAAAAAGGTAGTCTCTGTTCAGCTGGTGCAAAACATTACTAAAACATGCATCTATCCTGATTTTCTGTATCGTTTCTTTCAGGATATGAGCAGAGCACTTTGAGATTACATTATGTATACATAGATAGAAGGAAAATAACATGATATTTTATAAACTTCAGGAATATGATGTGTTAGGTAATTATATACCCACCCCCTTACTGAAAAATAAAATTAGCTAAATGGTTCTATCAAATTATGGAGATAATCTCTGATGGTTTAACAGACATGAAAAGAGGATAAAAATTGATGCAATAATTTAATAGGTTTTGCATCACTGAAAATATTAAAATATCTCCATTAAAAATATTATTTTTGAACATGCCACAGAGACAGCCAGGCTACAACTTCCTTTTTAGAGACTGTTGTGGTCACTCTGTCATTAGATAAATAATTCAGTAACTAGTGATAGTGTGGGGAGAATAGCAATTTGAGTACTAAATGGTAACTCTCCTTAAAAGGTATTTTGTAGAATATATATTATTTTAGAAAATGAGTGAAATCATGAGGATTTTCCATGAGACGAATGTTATACTAGCAATTTTCTTTCTGTTTCAAATCCTTATTTTTAATGATGGAGGGGTCATTTTGTTAATTCAAATGCTCGTCCTTTACTGCATTTCACAGCTTCGCTGAGCCCTGTTTCTTCCTTTCTCTCTCTCTCCCCTCCTCTATTTCCACCCCCCTCTTTCATACACACTCTCAAATACATTTACAGAGCTGCAATTATTGAGAAAGTAGCCGGGCTAAATGTAGGTGGATATAATAATATAATACAAGTAATTAATCACGGGGTGTAGGACTTGTTATGTCAACAAACTGGATGAAACCTCTTTGGGAGTGTAACGTAAAACAATATGTAAGAATGATTTCCTTAAAATGAGAGAGAGAGAGAGATAATCAATCAAAAAACTATCTGACAAAGCCACATATCCACAAAACTGGAATATTTGGGACCAAGAAGTATAGATATTGTAAAATAAGACACCTTTCATAAAGTTATTCTGCGAATGATATTAATAAATGTTATCTCAAAACAATGAATGTGTTTTAGTGTGTCATTTAGATAGACCAAAAACCCAGTGATTTTATAGATACAGTTTGTACTAAGGGCTTGATCACTTATAGAAGATTATAGGGAGAGAAAAAGAAAAAAATGTAAGCACTTCCGAAGACTCTACATCTGAGAGTAACAGTAGAAGAAAGAAATAACACAAGCACACAGAGAGCGAGTCCCACCACTGGGTAATGACAGCAAGCAGCAAGCTTATTTTTCCTGCATGAAAGTCAAATACAGGGTTACAGATTTAAGGTAAAAGTTTGTAATAACTTGCTAGTGAAAAAGCAAGTGAATAGCAGAAAATCTTTGGACATAAATGGAGCTCCAAAGTAAGTCTTTAGTAGCCAAAAATAAACCGGTTCTTGGCTGAAAGACATAAGTGCTATTGTGAAATTGATATCCCTCCTTGGCTTATTCCCAGACAATATGTTGCCTTTCTGGGGGCTGATCAATGTGATTGATGTGATGTGTGAAATCCAGGAGGGAGCTCCCCTTTAATCAAACCCACTGTCCTCGACTGATAGGCAGCTGTGGACTAACATGTTCTTCCAGCTCTCTCCCTCCAGCTCTCCTTAGAAATTCTCCTGGCACAGAAAAAGGACGAAGGGAGAGAAAAACGAACTGCCGCATAGGACATGAGAGGGCAGCAACTGAGCAGTGTATTTAGTCCTTAAAAATAAAGGTTGTGGCTCGGCTCGGAGCGCAAGGGCAGCTCACGAAAGGCAGAGACCTCGCAGGCAGAGCCGCCGCGCTGGGGGCAGCGACAAACTCGCTTCCCCCCAGAGCGGGATGATCCCCGAGCATCTCTGCTGTCGCATCCCCTCAGCGTTAATATTGATCTGATCTCATTACAGTACTTTGGGCTAGCATGAAGATAAAATAATTAGTGCTAAAAATACCTTAAGAGGTTCTCGGACGTTGCTTTACTCATTTAGACATGATGTAATTATCTGTGTGAAGAATTTTAAATAGCGACCCTGTTTAATTTTGCACGTCACTGGCTTATGATCCAATGGGTCTGTCTTCTGCTCATAAAACAAAAGACATGTGGTACGTGTCAGACTGCTGTTGTTTTTATTTTTCATGCAGGACATTCTTTTTCATCGGGCAGCAATTAAATTATTAATACTTCTCAAACTTGTGGAATGAATTAAACAGATTTAGCTTAAAAGATTAACATTAGAATGTGATTTTTTTAAAAAAGACGCCTATTCTCATCTCTGTAAAGATTTCAGAGGTACCAATCTCATTTGGTTAACCTTTCTACAATTTACCACATTACTGCAATACTTGCATATGCTATCTCGACACCAGATTGCCAGCTAATTATCTCATAAGCAATCCACTAAGATAGAATGCTAGACCTTGCACGGTAAATGCCTATGGTTTTAAAGCTAGGCCAAAACAGAGTTAACAGTTTCTCTTGCAGGAATGTAGCAGGAGACCAAGCTTTACAGCATAGATGTAAACACGTTGTTGAATCCAAAAGTGCGTTATCCGGAGCAAATATGGTTCAAAGAAGACCCATAGGTGGCATTAATTAGCAAAGCTTTTAAGTGCGTGCTAGGCATACGAACAGCCTCACAGAGTCCATGCCACTAGTCATAGATTTAAAAGGAAGCCACTGTAGAAGTGCATGATCAAAATGAGTTTACCAGCACAGTGTTTCTTTCACTGAATTTTAATACGTCGCTTTGGCACTGCAAGCATGATAGTTGGTTTGGTTCAGGTGTTCTGCAGCCAGGACTACAACCAGCTTGGCAGGTTTTATCAGTTTGCCATCTCAGCCAGGGTCCGAAAGCCTTGAGAAAATCCCGGCAGCGCTACATCCAGAGCTACCAGCTGTTTTATTTCTTGCAGGAGAAGCACCACATCGCTTTGGGGGACCCCAGAGCATACAAATGAGTGTCCCTGCAAGACCTACCTTCCTCCTTAACAGCCCCTCACCCTTTTTTTTTTTATTTTTCAAAATCTTTTCTTTCTACAGAAGAGATAAGCTTTAGTATACAAATACAACATAAGAGGACTTAAGACTTGTTTCTACTTCCCTTATTCCCCATTATTCTCACTTTACACAAATAGAATCACTTAGATTAAGGCAACACAACACAACAACTTTGCATGGCACCAGAAGAAAAATATTCAGCTAATGCCACAAAGTATAAATACCAGGAAGGTTTAGAATTACTCCCGGACACTATAAACAACAGCACTTCTTTAAAACTAATATTGGGATAGTACAATCATACATGAAACAAATGTATGCTTAGGAAATTGCACATAGTGAAAGTACAAAAAGAATTGACTAGCTCTCATGTAATCCTGTACTTTAAAAAACACACTGACATATAACTCTCTATGTATATGAGCATAGAAATTGCCATTTGCATCCAGACAACATCCTCTCAAAAAGCATGTTCCAAAGGTCTTAGTTACACTTATATTTTGCCAAATCCACAATTCTAGTGTTTTCTAAGGTCCAGAATAGACTTCTTTATTTTCTTTGAAATTATATAGCGCTTTTTTTTTTTAAATTATTGTTCTTCTCAGTGGAAGCAACACAGAGCTGCATTCGCTCAAGTGCCTCCTTTCTCTCAAGGTAGAATTCTTGCCATACTGACATGACATACTTGAAAAGAAACTGAAAATGTGAAACGAGTCTTCAGTCACATCAGGGACAATCATCTGTAGATTGTCACACCAAAAATACTTAGCTCATAACCAAGGGTTCCCATGGGAATTAACCCAGGCTGGAATCTTGCACCAATAAAGCTCTATTCTTTTTTGAAGATGATCAGAAGGGAGGAGGACAGATTTGTGTATTCATTCAGAATAAGAGCCAAAATTTGAAAAGCTAATTGCTATCAAAGGAAAGCTGCAAAACTATTTTGTCTCCAAAAGGTGATTTCTGATGTGTAAGAAAATAAGTTTAGACATCCATGAACTACAGCCTTGATTTTAATGGCATGCAACACTCTGATATGGTAAAAACTCAGACAGGCAGCAAGCATTCCAAATGCGAGTCTGTTGACTAAACCAAGATTGTACTGACTGTATGCTGACAGCAATGCTCAGTACAGTGTGCCAGCACACAGCCACTACATAGGCCTTCAGAACGAATATCCCACTGAACACATTTTCATTGGAGCCACATTGAAGGATTTCACACCCATCTGAGTTGGGCCACTTTTGTGCGTTCTGCAGGTAATGTCTAATGCATAAAGACCGAACAATGGGTAGGCTGCCAAATTCTTATTTGTCCTTCACATGAAGACCATATTGACTGTTTCAAAAACTCTTTGTATGAGCCATTATTTTCAAATTGTTTCCCAACTTATACTGCAATTGAAAATTGGACAGCTCTTCAATTGCTCCTGCATTTCAATTGATTACCAATACAGGTTTTCAGAATTAAGAATATTGCTCTATTCTTTTCCATGGCATCATGTTGACTTTGTGTTGTGGTGATTTAAATATTGCTGTACAGTTTGTGTTGGACTCTGGTGTTAAGATAACACTAGGGAGAATCAATTAGATTTATTATCTCTAAACTGTACAGTAAGTGATAAGACAACCGCTACGCATAATGTAGCATACTTTTCAAGGACTTGTACAGTTGTACAGTTTTAGTAGTTTAAGTACCAGAATGACTTAAAATGTCATTTGCAACAATTTAAAAGACTTTACTTAAATAGAATAAAAAATAACTATAGTGTGGAAAAACAAAGACGACAGCAGGTAACCTTCACTCATGAATAGATTTCATGGACATCTTACTATTGATGATACATAAAGTGTGGGTTGCAACTCCCAAGCACAAGTTGGATTGGAGTGGCAGACCTGCAAGTTTCTTGAACTTTCCTTTCCTTTCTTTTGCTTATAAATCTATACTTATTCTTTAGCCCTAAGTCATATCTAAAACTCTCACCAAACTTCCTAACTCCATCTAGAACTGGATTTTTAATGGTTTTAGTATGAGTCTTCCATGAATAAAAACAAACAGAAGATACGATAGAAATGCAATCTAATGCTCTTGCATCCTTTAATGAATCGTGTCATACGAGAGGAGTGCTGTGCATTGCTCCAAGATCAACTGAAGTCAATATGAATCATCAGTAAACTTTAGACCCTTTGCCTTTTTTTTTTTTCCAAATTTCTTACTCTTTGTAGGACCTCTCTACAGGAGAAGTAAAATGTTAATGAATGCGGTGTTGTGCATGCCCAGACCAGTGTAACACAAAAAAATAACATGGCCTCTCAACTGAAAAGTAGAAGCAAAGCTCTTTCTTTCTCTCTCTCGTCAACACTTGAGATCTCAAGCGTACATCCTTCCTTCATTCCCGTTGCAGGTATGAATGAAATTGGCAGGATAGCATTATGGGAAAGGTCAGATATACAAAGGATAGAGACCTTGATCCATTCCTCACAAAATCAATGGAAAAATTTCCATTGTTTTCAGTGAGACTAAAGTTGGCCTCACAGTCCTTCTAACCTCTGCTCATAATTCTTCAGAGCCAGGTAAGTGTTCTGTCTTCAATGACTTTGAAAAAAAAAGTCCATCCATCTGAATAAATTATTCAAAATCAACCTTGGAAATATCTCCCTGTATAAAATGCACTTAAACTTCTGGCTGGTCTCTCAAAAGAAGATAAGGAATCAGTTTCATAGTGAGTCATTTCCATATCTACGAACCTTTGCTAATACCTTCCTTCATTAAATTTTGTGCTACAAGAAAAGTCATGGGAAAGTTCAGGACTGACCCTTAGATTTCATGCCATTTGTGACAAGTGCAGCTCCTTGTTACGTGCTATTCAAAAACAAGTGTTGCCAGTTTTGCATCCTTATACTTGAGACATCCTAAAGGCCACCTAAATATCCAGTCTGTCATACAAAGTGAAACTTTCCTGTGGTATCCAGTTCCCCAAGTCTTAGAAAATGAGTGTTCATCTGCTACCCATTCATGGCACACAATGTCTACGTAACATGTATATTTCACTGTTACATGGTTTTAAAGGATACAAATTAGGGAAGCTTGGCATCTTTTCAGAGCTGTAGCACCTCTCTTTATGTGATTTCACTTTAGAAGTCATAATCTGAGAGGCTTAGCATTTAAAAGGGGGACTTCTCAGAGAATCCCAGACTGCTCCAGCAAAAGGTGCCAGGAACTCAGAAGGTGATAGCCTTCCTCCATAGCTGACATAGTGTTTGGACAGAAGGACTTTGCTCAGCTGAAGATGCCAGCCTTTCCAAGGATTCAGCTATGCAATTCCTGATCAACTTTAGCTGCTAAAGATGCCAATGTTCTCAAGAAGACACCAGCTGTAGGTCCTCTGGGGCCTGAAGTGGGGCTGTAGAGCTCTTCCTGCAGTCTCTTTACTGTATTATTATTATTCTCCTATCATAGCCTCATTAAATGCTCTTTAGTTTTCACTGCCTCAGCTTAAATTTTGCTGTATTCTAGCTGTCTTTTTTAAATAACTAATAATTCACTAATAGAGTAGTTCATATACGATCTGATAGGACTCCCCCAAACACTCCTAGAATACCCTGGACAAGCCTATTGCAAAACGCACACTAGATAAACCCTTTGGGGAAATCATGCAGTCTATAATTTGATTCATTTCTCATTTAAATCAAAAACAAATGTTTTTCATCATTTTACACAGGAGGGGGATCAGGCCCTGCATGCATGGTCTGATTAGACATAGTTACACAGGCTTACAGGGCTGTCTGCACTCCTAATAGATCATAAGCTCAAAGGCGGTACTCTCTGGTGCTGCTTCTGTAATACTGTACAATCCACTGAAAACAAATGAAAATGACAAGGTTTCTTTAAAGTGCTTTTGGATGAAAAGCATAGAGAAATGTTAGAATTTGCTATTTAGGTAGATTAGTCGGGGTTCTTTATAGCGCAATAAATTTAATGTTAACATAAAGTTTAAGAAAATGCTATTTAAAATATTTGGTGCTATTGTAAAATATTATATTTGGAAAGTTAATTGGTCACAGCAAAGAAGTAATGTGTAATTTACTTAAAAACAATATTCTAGGTGTTTCAGAAAATGTCAAAATAGACTTGTACCATGCATTTTCACTTATAACTATTGAATTTTAAAATATACTTCATACTTTAATATAGAGTAATAGGACAACATTGCAAACCACTGTATTCCTAAAGCATGCAGTGCTTAGGAAAGTAACTTGCTGTTCTTTATTTGGCAATTCTCAAATCAGGCTACCAGAATCAGGCTATCAGAATACCAAAAGAATCTTTTGGTATCAGAATACCAAAAGAACCTGCATCGTCCAAACCAGGGTGGTTTTCATTGCTCTTTCACTGTTAATTCACCTTGATGAGTCGCTCTCCTTGACAGTGAGAACACCTGAGAACATCTGCAAGCATGCAGGAACACCCACGCTCATCTCAGGCTACATCAGTTCCAAAGAGCTACTTCAGGAAAGGAAAGTTGATTCAAATTCATTCACCTGACAGCGGGAAGCAGCCTGGAAGCCAGAGGGGTTTATGTTCATGGTCGCTCTATGACCATTCTAGGACCAAAAGTTGCTAAATCCATCCATGAGCCAACCAGTCTTACGGCCAGTTGCTCTCATCAAGTTTTAAAACCTAGATTATTTGTGTGAATTCAGGAAAAACTATTTTAAGTATAAAGAAAACTTAAAATCTAAGGAGGAGCATTGAATTTAAGAGCCTCTAGGCGCTAGGCCTTTAGATTTTCTTTGGATTTTGAATATCTAAATGTTGGATTTAGGTGCCAAATATAGTGATGAAGTGGCAAACCAAGCCAATAAACTGTATGAGTTTAACATAGATGGCCTTATTGGCTGTAATAAGTTGGTCTGTGACATTCTGCTGAATTCTTAGAGGTTAGAGAACTAAAAAGCATAACTAGAAAAAGAAATATTTTTCATCACAAAACAAGTTAAAGTGAAACACTTCCAATACTATGATTTAAATACATTTTGCATAAGTTTTCCTAAACTCTGTGTTTTGATATTGTAATAGGAAATTGTATTTTTGCAATAGTTGAAAGTCAGTTAAATCAAGTCAGTTCTCTCAAATGAATCAAAGTATACTGATTTACACCACAGCTGATCCGATTAATCTCACAAGAGATAGCTCTAACAGAAGCCTCACCAGAAAAAGAGCACCTATTTATTGTTATCTTTAATATTTTGTGAAAAGAAAGACTTGAAGGTAAGCAGCTTTAATGCATCTATTGATTTCCTTTATTTAAAATATTAATGAACTGACTAAAACAAGCTATGTTTTTAAAAAAGAATCAGATTTAAACAACATGCATGATGTTTTCTACATGATCCCAAGTGTTTATATATTAAAAACCAAATTAAAACTGATTAGTTGATAATGACTGCAGATGCTGACCTTTGGAAAGATTTATTAGTCCTGCAAACTGTGAACTGGGCTACCTGCTCATTCTGACCTTGATACAAGAACAGAAACAGCAAATGGTAGATTTAACCCTTGCTGATTCTAAAAATAAGTGCCTGCTAAAAGGAACACAGCAGTTGTGGCCAAATAGCAGAACTTCCAGGCTGTAAATATTAATAAAAATTCCATTTTTTTTAATATGGCTTGCATAGGAGTCAAGATAAAACCTTTTTCTCTTCATATTTCTTTACTAATTAATAAATTTTAGACAATAAAAATGATGTGAGAGGAATGTTATATTAACTAATCTGTACATTTGCAATCAGTTCCCATTCACCAACAAAGAAAGCTGAGAGTGTATCATACAAAAAGGTTATTATTCCCTTGTTTCAGCCTCATGAAGGGTCTGACTCACTGTCCACTGCCAGCAGGACAAATATTCCTGTTGACTTCAGTATGTGTGTGTATAGGTCCTAGGTTGGGAGAAAACCGTGACTTGATAGCAGGCATTCATCAAGATAAAAAGTCAATAAGACTTATAAATATCTGAGATAATAATTTAATTGCAATCTAGGTGTAAATAATGTTGGTAACTGGAAGTGCTTTAGCTTAATTTTTGCTTATTTTTTGTAACTTGTTTTCAGGAACCAGTTAATGAATCTTTTTAAGCTCACAATTCATATCTATTGACTATTTAATAAAGCTCCCTACGATACTGATGGGCCCTGCCTTCCACAGCTACTATATTCTTTACCAAATTAACAGATAAACATCACTGCTTATTCCTGTGTTTTTAAGGATAAAAGAGTCAAGTCCGGGCTGGCTGGTAAACGGATGCAGATCAATGGCAACTAGTTACACGAGTAAATCTTAGAGGGAGGGGGAGGGACAGGGAAATGGGAAGGGGGGGGAGTGGTTTTTTCTCTTTTTCTTTTCTTCTCTTCTTTTTTTTTCCCCACCGCCCCATGATCTGCACTGCAATCTGTTTTGTCTGTTGCTTCTGACAGTATCGCAGGGAACCTCGCTTGGCGAGATTGATTGGTACCTCCAACTTAGCCATTTCCTTGCAGAATGGCTGCCTTTTTTTGCCTAATGATGTTACATTTGTCCTGCAGATGATGTAGAGCATGCTGCAGAGGATGAACAGCTCTGCTCTGATCACTCCTTACTTGGCAAGTGCTCACGCTTCACACCAACACTCCTTAGCACCATTAATATTATATATAGATACCCTTGTCACAGATTTACATTCGGTGATCCGAAATCAGGACAGGAAGGGTGAAGTGTGCAGGGAGTGTGAGGGTGAGGAGGTGATCTGATTTATTGTGAGGAATGTTGGAGAATAAAAAGGAAGTGATCAAATTTATATTAATGTCTTGACCTATATTCTCAGTGCTGCTTTTTTCACTATTCGGCCCCAAAGTGTCTTTACTTCTTCAATGGATTTCAAAACTTGACGGCACTCCTGATGATATCCTGATGGATATCTTTTGCGTACAATAAATTCTTTAAAATCACAATTTCTGTGCATTGGTGACAGCTTCCAAAGAGAATAATTAGTTGTGAAACAGAGGCTAGGTTCTCAGTCTCTGACAGGGCACACATGCAAGTTGCACACCCCAGCCGGGTGCCTATTGATGGCCCCTGCACCGACACTGTAAAACACGCAGAACAGTCAGAGCGTTACCTCCACATTCGTGTGCCTATAGACCTGTTCAAAAGACTTGCTTAAAAGTTCATCAGAGAAAGAGAAAAAAGGAGGAGAACTTTGCTACATACCTCAAAAAGAAAATGAAATGTCGTGCTGTTCAGAAATGCAGAATTTATTAGGACAAAGCAGGAGTTTGAAGAGAGCAGAAGTTTTCCTGGTGCTTCTTTTGTGATATTTGCTGAGTCATCTATGTTCATATGCTGAATTCTCATATCTCCTTTGAGGTTCAGGAGTGAGAGCACTAAATACTACTATAACTTGAATATCTGTGCCTCCCTGATGCCTACTTCCACCAGAAATAATAAAGTCACCTTAGAAGCAATGTGACATATGGCAAGGGTGCTAAGTCCTTATGCATATAAGTGTTCTCTATATCTGAGACTACACAACTGATCTGTGGCCTAGTTTGAGAAAATTTCCCCTAAAAATAACATGTATGAATTTAAAAGGTGGAATTTGTCAATTTGATATTTATTTTCTGACTTTTATTATTTTTTTGTAGCTAGTTAATATATCTAATTTCAGTAACTATAAATAAAAGTGAAATTTATTTCTGTTGTTTCAAATTGAAAAGGGTTTTCTTTTATATGGAAAGCACTGAAATGGAATGATGCGCTTGGAAACATCTGCCATTGATCCAGAGAATATTGAAGTGGAATATTTTTTCCATTTGTTTAAAGGAGGGCTTTCTATTCACTCTTAGGTTTTGGCAGGAGTGAATGTCTGAAATTGGTACAAGTTGATAACATGTTTTTGGCACCAAGAAGCAATGTCTTTCAGTATACAGAAATATTCTGACTCTTGCTCTACTCTACCCGAAAGTCTGTGGAGCATGGAAATGCAATAGAAGAGAGAGATTACCCCCATACAAGTAACCTTACTAGTTCTCCTTGTTATATAGAAAGATATGTATGACCTGAGCAATACAGTGGAACTTGAACCCATAATCACCGATGCAGTGTTGCAATGAGGTACAAAGGTAAAAAACCCCACTGTTACAAGTACTGCGCAGCGACCCAGTAAGCGAAGTTCTGCCTCCTCCTCACCTCAGGTGGCTGGTCATCAGTAAGTTAATGATCTCTTAATACTTCTCAACAGCATATTCAAATAAGTCATTTACAGTTCATTAAATATGTTCTGTTGGTAGTTGAAACTCACGGCTTTATAAGCATGATTTGAGAAACCCAGTCCAAAACCTGACTGGTACAAACCTTGCTCTGCTTTTCTGTTCATGCCAAATTCAGTGGAGTAGCAGAGCTCTCTTCAGGGACCATGGTGTTGCTTTTCTGGCAGGATTTGGCAGGCCCGTGCTTTTCCAGTTTGGGTTAGAGGAGCCATGGCACTTAGCTAATGAGTATCATTTTGATACTGTTCTCTTTTCTCTGGGTACTAATTCAGAAGATCTACCAATATTTGCAAGACTGACATTTTCAAATTTGTAAAATACAAGGAAATATACTATTTGTGTCCCAAACACAAACATGGGTATATTTATTCACATCTAGAGTTATTGGCAATAATCAACTAACACACAAACTAATCAACTAACAGCTGATTACCATCAGTGCAACTAGGCATGAACTAATATGCCATAATGCCTCACTGCAATTATAAAGTTTTCTTCTAAAATGTTTTAAGATTACTTATGTTAATTTAGTTACAAGGCTAACATGTACTGAGTAGGAAATTATGTTGTATTAATTTCAAGACTCAACATTATTATTAGCCAATCATGTCACTCTTCTTCTTCCCATTTTATAATTAGCATTAATTACCAGTTTATAATAAGTTTATTCAGTTAATTCAGTACTGTTCATGCCCTGAAGCATAAACCAATACTGGTATGATTCGAACCTCTGACTAATTAGAAAACTGTAGTACCATTAGGTAACTTGTTCTATAAATGATTTCATCCTTTCATGTAACCCAAGTTTTTTTTTTTTTTTAATATTAACAGAACATAGAGCCATTCCTGATTACTTGCCTCAAGTTCATCAAATCAAGGTTCTTAGTGGTTTTGTTTTTAATAAAGATTTTTGATGACAAATTAAAAAGAATAAATTAGTACAAACTAAGATAATTAAAAGCAGAAAAAAAGAACAAAGTGTATTTACTTGTAGGTTTAGACACATCATAGAACTAAGGAAAAATAGAAAAACTAAGGATGCTTCCACAGAAGAATAGCATGATGACACAGAAACCTAAATGTTGAATTTGGGAGTAGAGCTTTCAGACAACAGATCAGAAGTTTTGACTGTGTACCCTTTTCTTATACAAATTTAAATGTGGCTGGAAAACATCTTTGGTCAAGGATTGCAAAGCATGATCTTGTACTGGAAAGAAAAGAAACTCTTCTGTCTATGATTTCTTTACAGAATTACTTAAGATATTCTTTAAGAATTATTTCTTACAGTAATGCTGCTGCTATGGGCTAGAATTTTAATGATGGGTTAGTAGCTTAACCTTATAAAGGACTATTATGCAGTAATGTTCTAAAATCTATCCTTTTCTATAGGAAAAGTGCTTTGGTTCAAGGATATGTATGATACGATTGTTTATTTTCCATGTAGCATAATTGCACAGTAGCTAACTATAGAAGTAATGGTTGCAACAGCAGTAGGCTTCTTTTGGTGATGGATAGAAACACATGAGCCAGTCTTGCAGGACCTGGAAAGAGGGAGCTTTGAGCACAGAGGATGATGGATATCAACTTGGGCCTCATCATCTTCAGATGATATCCTACTGTGTTCATATCATGGATAGGAAGTAATAGGTACAAATGTATCTTAAAAGATACCAGGGCAAACAGGGAGATGAGGGAATGTAAAATGTGCTGGAGAACACTGAAGAAGTGAAGTAAGAAAGCAGCAAATGAAATGCAGTGTGAATGGCCACGAGATTAGAGTCCTAAATTGATGCAGCGAGTCACTCAGTTCAGCAGTACACAACCTGCTGCTAATCTCTGAAATCTAACCTGAATCCCTCCATTCCTTTGTCATCTCTGATTCCTGCTTTCATGGTTTCAGCCTTGTGACGGCGCCTACTGTCTACCTCTCCTCGGGATCGTAGAAGAAGCCGCACTGACAAGAAACGGTGGGCATTTTAATCAAGTTTCTGTATGGCTAGCAATACGCTTCAAAGAGAGTAGCAAAAACACTTCAGGTGTGCAATTACGGAGTAACTGATATTTCACAGTGATGCTAACTCTGAAGGAGGGTTAGATTTTATTTGTTAAATATTTCTTATAAAATCACATTTTCAATCTTATGCTTTATACTGCTACAGCCCATGCCAAGTAATTACAAATTCTGATCTCACACAGATGGTTACAAAGCAGTTTTGATTAATCAGAAAATTGGTTTAATCATTTGTTGCTTGGAATAATAAATTAGTGTAGATGAATGCCATACTGCTGTCTGTTGAACTACGAGCCTGATTTCATAGCCATTTCTAAAAATTCAGAGGAAGTTGAATGTGAACAAGAACATTCATCTGTATGTTTGGTCTACAAGTTCTCATTGCTCTGCCTGAAGTATTTGAGACAGTTTGTCATTGTAACTGCCCAAGATTTGATTTCTTTATGTATTCACAGACAGTAAGCAAATATTAGGAACTATGCAGCGAAGCATATTAATATTATCAGACGGCATTCTGAATAAAGAAGACATCATAAAAAGCTACAGTGGAGATATACTCTGGACAGAGATAATTAATTGTGGACAAACTGTTCCAATATATATAATGATTTTAACACTGAGATAATAACTCTGAAGTCCATGCTTTATGAATTATTTGATAATTGCATATTGGATGTCATCTTGGCTAGGTTGTATGTGTCATTTCAAATACAAGTGTCTACAGAAACAGAATTTCACTGCTATGATCACCTTTTAGAAATATAATTCTATATTAAATATCAATTATATGCTTATGAAGTGACTATAAATTACAGAACCTCTATTCACCATATGCCTAATAAGATAGAACACAGGTTGCAAAAATAAATGATTGTACAGCAAAATACTCTGTAGTGAGGAAAGAATTTCAGGGGCCGAATTAAGGGTTTACAGGCAACCTTAAGGATCTTGTTTGGTAACCTTTGAGCTAACTTGTTGATCCAATAGTGTTCTATTGAGATGAGATTTTGTATGTATTAAACATTTCTTTGTTACAAATATGGAACGCAGCTTCTAACTATGAAAGCACACAAACTCTTTTTTATTGAAAAGTCTTTCATGGTCATTTTGCATTTCTGATCAAATTTACTATTAACAGGTCATACCTACAACCTTTAGTCAGCTGAGCAAACCTTGCTCATACCAGTAATCTTCTGTATTCCTGTCCACAAATGGCAAGATTAGGGCCATTGTTCATTTATATGCACACTTTCCCTTTTATTATTTAATCATTTTTTCACATTAAAATATAAGTACCACTGTTTTTTTGTTATAAGAAAGTAGATATTGCATGCACACAAACACAGGTACACTTTCAAACTGAAAACAGGTTTCTCTGGACCGTACTGGAATTCGTCTCTTCTGTTTAAGGGAGTATCTTGTAGAAAGGAAACTTTTTATAACTTCTTATAAAAGCTATACTTTTTTTATCATGTTTTTTTATGACATATACCGTCTGCCTGCTGCTGAATATGATTTCTTCATGCTGTACGAGGCCTTTGGCCCAAGAAGAGCAAGCAGAGAACAGAATCCACTGCCATGTCACTCTGAGCAGATAATCCTTCAGAGATGCTTCATGCACTTTTAAATTTAAGACCTATTATAACATGGGAATGACCAGAAGTACAAGAATTGCAGCATTTCCACCTGAGAAGCAGTGGAATTCATCAGCCTCCGACTGTTAGTTTTGGCCAAAACCAGTAAGAGTTTTATCTACCTAGACTATATTTTAACTGTGCTCTGTGCATAAACTGAAATCTCACTCTGTAAAGAGGGGAAATTCATTTCTAAACTAATCTCTCCACTCTATTAGTTGCCTCAGCTTATCTCCCTTTGATCTACTCTCTCCCACGTGTCCTAATTCAAGTGGGGGTGTGAAGGAGCACTTGAGTCACCTGGAGGGAAAGTGTCAGCAGAACAACTGGGCCAGCTTGTTAGTGAGCTCTGCTAAACAGAGCTGTCACCTGTACCCTATGGGGTAGATCTTTACTCCCCACTTCATTACAGCCTTATCTATGGCCCCTGCCTTAAGCATATGCCTCTCAATATGCCACCCAGATCTTAAGAGGGGAGTGTGTGATCAGGCTTATGTGTAGAGTACCATACTGATACTATAGGACCTAAATGTCAGTCTGACTAACACTAAAGCAAAGCTCAGCCTTTGGGAAATCTGAACCACCCTTACTGTCTTACTCATATTCACAGGCAAGCATATCTCCACCTGAAAAAATGTACATTTTTCAAGGGCTATTTGGTGAACAAAAAGTTAGTACAACTTACCTGGCTGACATTATTTATTTTGAATTACATGATAAATATCCTTTACTCCTTCTGGATCCTGATGTTAGTTGCCCTTAATTTCACTTGAACATTTATTCTACTCCGGAAAATTTCTGGCAGTCCTACTTTTCCTCTTCACTACACAAAGGACCCTAGATACCCAGCTTCTTCCTGCACCTGAAGCTCAGTGGGATGACTAAGGAATCCGTGGAACTCAGCAGCTGTTCATGTCTCATAGAAACCATTCTGTTGTACCAAACTGAGAGACAGCTATTGCTGAGAAAGTGTATACCAAGGCTGAACACCAAAAGGAAGGGATTTCTCTGCCTCCCAGTAACATCCTCTTTGTTCGTATGACTACAACAATGTGATGAATCTTGAAGATTTAAATCTTCCTTATAGTAAGAAGTGGAACTAAAATATAGGATTTGTTTTGGCATCCAAAATGTTGCAAAGTATGCAGGTTCCAGAGTGCCAGTGATCTTTTATCTCTATTTGAAAAACCAGTACTATAAACTTTGACTTTAATTTGAAGAAATTAAAAATGAATCTGGAGGATCATGGAACATTAAGTGGCTGAAAATAGGCAGTGGAAGAGTGTTTTCTATGTACCTATTGTGGAAGATGATACGTATGACAAAAACAGAGAGGTGAGTTCAAATCTTAGGCAATTTGTCTAGAATTGAAACATTGGAGAGAATTTGTGAAAGAATGTGAACCAAAAATAGCTAAATATTCTGATCTTTGAAATCCTTCTATTAGAGGATGCTCATTTCTATGCACTGTTTAGTGTACAAGTACAGATACACTGAAGGAGTTTTAAGAAACAGCAGGAGATTTATGGCCTTCTGATTTGTTATCTGGGTCATGAATATAAGAATTTCATTCTAATGTCCTGAAGCCATATCATGCCATTGATTTTTTTAAGCAGATTTTGCCATTGATTTAAATGGGGAGTTCTGCTTAAAAATCAATGGCACAATATGGCCCCAAGACATTAACACATTCAGAATATTGACAGAAAAGGAAAATAAAACCTTTTTTCAAAAGCTCTTTCTCCCAAAACATTATCCTTTCCCCAGAAGAGCCAGACGTGCTACTGAATGTCCTTAAATTAAGCATAAATGCTGTTGAATGGAAGTTAACAATTAGATTTTTTTTTTTCTAAAAAACATATGACTGGCATCCAACCTTTTAATCAAATAATTGACTAATCACTCACTGTGGTACAGCTTCACAATCAACTCCTCCAGCTAAACCCATCTCCCCTGACCCCCTCCTTGCCACTTTCCCTCAGCACTTCACTTCAGAAAACATTCAGTACAGCCCATTAAGGAACACTTTAATTCAAGAGGGTCTGGCTGATCAAGAAAAATTAAGCTCCTAATAACAGCAAAATCGAAAGAAATTTGGACAAAATGACTCTCCGCATCACAGATTTTGTTTACTAGTGGGTAATTAATTCTCCACATATGTTGGGAACATCTGTCGCAGTGACCTGCCATCGTATCTGTGAAATGACTGCTGTGCCGCTCCTCCGCAGGTCATTAGCAACGCGCTGGAAGGAAACCTCCCCTCTCCGCCCCGCATGGGCGACGCTCTCCGCGGCCTCCCTGCGCCACGAGCTCCCCAGGTCTCTGCCAGCTTCTCGGGCCTTCAGCACCTTCCTCCTCCTTTGAGTCATGCAGCTCTCCAAGGGACACCTCGTGCCTAAGACAGAAATGCCCCGGACAGACACGACAGAAATAAGATGGAATTCGTCTCTTGCTGCATCAGCTGGGGTCTTGTCCCTTCTACGTGTGCTAGTCTTCTTCTGGTCAATGCACCCACCCTAATTTAATGCCTTAGCAGGTAAACTGTCTGTTCTGATTCTGCCTGACCAGGGGGGAGGCAGGTTTATTTCTGTTTCTGTGGAGGGCTTCCCTTTCTGCATGCACAGGGACATCAAGGCAAAATAAGGATGTGCCAAGAGGGGCCACAGGAAGCAGAAGAGAGGCCAAGGTCTCAGACCTCATCTTCTCTACCTGCATTACATTCTATAATATTCAAGGATTGAGCAGGTACAGGAAGTCTTCATTGATTAGAAATGTGAGATATCACTGAATACTGAGTCATGTGCAAATCCTGCTTTTTGCTTTATTTTTTCTCTCTTATAATAAGCAAAATAAAACCCATAAAAAAGGAAAAGCCCTGTGCCTGTACTTTAAAAAACACATGTAGGTCATATATTGGCCAAGTACTGCTCACGTGCCAATGTATAATCACATGCTTCAGAGCTTTAGACATTATTTTCAAGGTCATGTAGAGAATATATTTCTGGTGAGGCAAGTTGCCCTCCCTCCCCCCATACCCATAGGGACTAGAATAAGCTGAGGAGGGTGAACACCTGCAGCTCTTCCAAGACACCTGTGTTTACAGTGAATGCCACAGAGCCAACAAATCTCCTCTCACTGAAGACAAAAAAAGATGCGGACATCAAAGGAAATTAATCTGAGATATCACAATATAGAAAACAAAGCATTTACTGTAAGAATCATGCATCTCTCTCCCTAGCACTTTATTACATACAAGAATTCCAGCTCTTGCCATTTTCAGATTTGCTTTAATTGGAAATGCATTTTCTTACCTTCCCTAAATGTATATTATTTCCTGAAATCTAGGATTACTGTCTTTAAGTCATCCTCTATTTTTTTTTCTTTTTTTTTTTGCAAATCCTTAAGAGACATTGTTACATTAAAATTCTAGGTGTATTTAAACCAATATAATCTGGTGTAACTCCAGAAGTGCCAGAGAAACAAAGCTGATTTGCATCCACTGAGATTGCAGCACCTCCTTCTTTGTATATATATAAAAAATCATTTAAAAAAAAAAATAGAAAAAGAATAGCTCCTTATTATTGTTTCCTATAATAACAGGGAGAATATATCCTCATTTTAATATTTGTTCACTTTAAAAAGGTTACTTAAATAAATATGTATTAAAGTAAGGATACTGTATTATTTCTACTTTTATGTCTTCTGTTTTAAAAGCTTATCCATGTGTAGGCTGAAAATAAACCATGAAGAATTTCTAGTGTGTAAATCATCATATATATATAACATATGTCTTGCTATGGAACAAAACTAGTTGCCTTCATTTTTCAGGATGTACAATTTGTTCATATGTGTACGTGTATGTGCACAAATCACTCCAGTGAAATTGTAGCCAGAGCTACAGGACTGGGAATTGGGACATGGGAACTACTCCTGACTCTGCTGAAAACTACCTGGGTGACCTTGGCAAACGTCTTAGGACTCACAGGACTGATGGCTGCTTAATGAGATAATCTGCTATGAAAAATGGGGGTGGGGGCGGGAGGTAAGAACATATGTGTGTGCACGAAAAGAGAAAGGAGTTTCTGAGGCTAACAATTCCTTAATCGGGTCAGGGTTTTAACAAGTTTCACTGCGTCTCTCACACACACAAAGTCTGAGATTATTGAGGCTACAGCACAGCAGGAACAGCGAGAAGTTACCACCCCTCCTACACAAGCAGGAAAATGAGAGACAGAGCCTTCGAGACAAACATTCCTGAAACCTCACTCAGCAGCAGAGGGAATCCATGCATTCCTGCTCTCACGTGCTCTAAAAGAATAATTCTTAAACCAGAGGAATAAAAGATACTGGGAAGAGAAGGAACTTGAATATCTATGCAATAAGTAAATGTACACATGCAGCTCTATTATAATTTTAATCCAAAATAAGTGGGCTGGTGGCCAGTGAAAGGGACTCCTATCACACTCTTTTAATCTGGCCCATCCTAACTGCCTTTTCCCTTATATTAGCTCCAGAGGTTGTGGAACCACATGGGGAGTGAGATTATGTCTGTAAATCAACCTGGGAAAAAATCAGCTTGTTCAGCTCCTTTGTTCAGAGTAGCATGACCACTAATGCCAATGCAGGTAAGGAGGCAGGAAATGCGACTGAGGTGAAGAGGAAAATAGGACAGGACGGTCCATTTCAGCAGCGGATCGTATTTATATCAGGTCACTGACATATTTAAGGTATCTTTAAGGTCATACTTAAGGTCATTTAGGAAATGCAATCAAAATTTTAAAAGAAAGGCTTTTGTGTACTCTTTAATCTTAGAGACGACATCTTCCAAGCGTGTCTTCCAAAGCTTGAGGGAATAACATGAGCTCCTGAACCTCACTAAAGGCGGGTGGGAAAGGGTGGTTAGACAAAGCAGTCTGAATATCACAGGTGAAGTCTCGACAAGGATTCAAAGCAAGCCAAAGGCCGTGAGCCTGAGTAGGTCCGTGAGCAGCAAACACGTGCTTTAGAAAGTACTGCAGTGCTCTAAAACCACCCTAGCAGTTCCAGCTTTATCCTCCCTCAATGACAAAGAGACTGTGAATGTTTCATCTGAACTGACCTTGTTGAGGTTTGAAGGTATTAAATGAGGAAGAGAAAAATCTTAATAAATAAATAGAATAAATAAATAAATAAAATAAGGAAGATCTATCAGAGAGATGGAAGAATGGTATTGTTTCTGGTGAGTGAGAGGACCAGGAGGAAAATCGGTACAAAACCATAGCTGAGGGAAGATTTTATCTTGGGCCTTACAAGAGAACAGGCTGCCCAGGCAGCTGAGCAGCAGCAGTAAGGAAAGACTAGTACAAAGATACGCTCTAATCATAGAGAATTTTGGTGAATATGGAGAATATTTTGGAGAATTTGGAGACTAAGTCATCTCTACATCTCCATCTTTGGGTGCAGTTCCAAAAATTTAAGAGCATGAGGACTGAGTGAGCACAATCTCAAACTTCGCCCTTGAAGTGCCTAGCAGAACTGCACACAAACAAGGCACCATATGCTACCCACAGGCCTCTTGTAATCCAGACACAACAGAGCTTTCTATACACCCTCAGCTGAGGAGCTAGAACCACTATCTGTAAAAGACAGAAGTCAGCTCTGGAAAATGATAGTGCTCCAAAGGAATAGTGAGTAGGAATATCAAAATTGCCCACAGCTAATGTCTCAAGTGATTCTTACTGACATAAGCTTTTGATCCGGCCCCACTACACATATACTCCAACTCTTCAAGTTGGAGGAAGTTGGAAGGAAGTCTTCCAGCGAAAATTGTAAGGGTTTTACCTTCCTCAAATTCCCTTTTTTTGTTGTTGTTCTTTTTGTTTGTTAGTTTTGATTTCTGTCCTCCTAGGGAGGCTTTGATCTGGCCCAATACATTTCTTCTGCAGACTGTAATCTCCAACCCTCCTAGGGGACTAAAACCAATAGCCAAATGTCTGCAGACAGATTTGCATGTGTAAATCCATAGGAACTCCATTGAAATCATTGGAATTAGTCTGGCTTGACACCAGTAAGAAGAAGAGCCGGATTTGACTTATTAGCACAATAATGGAGAAATTAGTTAGATTACACTAAGGATTTCAGTGATAAAAACATTTAGTTTTCATTTAACCAGTGCAAAGGTAACAGTATAATTCCCCTAAGGATTGTGCAGAAATAGTAGCCTATATACAAAGAAGTAAAAAAAAAAAAACCCTTTAAAGGAAGACTATACTGACAGGGAGAGTGATACCAATGCCCAGGAGAGCTGTATATAATTAGCTGTCATCATTTACATGGTTAGTTTCTTCACGACATACAAATATTCATAATTACAGTTCACTTACAAAGGATTCATTTGCTGCATTCCACATCTTATGAATTTTTATGGCACATAAGTCAGTTACCCTTACGTTAAAATCTAGGGCAAATTTCTAGAAAACTTCCGACCTGCCCTCTGCGGATTGTAGGGCTCTCTGCTATGACTGCCTGATATTACAGTTACTGGTTCTTCTCCAGTGTTCAGGTATTTACAATTATATCATATTAGAGTTGTTACTCTCTAAATGATAATATTTGACTTGGTTACGAGAAACTAAAATTTGCCACTTGCCTCATATGATGAAAGTGCTCAGCTCAGGAAGTTTTGCTAATATAATTCAGCTATTTCAAGTAATTTTATGTAAAAATAAATTTTTTTTAATCTTAGAAACTATTAAAAACATGTCACTGAGAAGCTCTATCAGCAGTGGGTTTTTTTAATTTTCCAGGCTGATCCTTTTTTTTTTTTTTTTTTTTCAGATATGAGAATCCACCCATATTTGAGAACTCTGTAGACTGCTGCAAAATATCGTTCCTAAAGAGTTCCTAATAAACTCTCTTTTTACTGATTCATGGTTGATAACAACTTGCCCTCAGACACTGTTAGCAGAAGCAGTCAAGTCCTACTGCTGAACCAGATGAACAAGCATGAAACAACTTCTACAATAAGCAGTTCTGTTAGTTTTCTTTACAGCTTCAATTTTCTTTAAAAAAGATATACAAAATTACAGACAGACAAACAAATAAATGCCATTTAAGGAGCTATTATAGTGTTTATATGAGAGAATATGCAAGGATTGGAGTCGTCTTATAGATGACTTTGTATGCAAGCTGCGTACAAAGTGTGCTACCATGTGTAATGATTACTTTACACAGGACTCATGCCTTACTCACTGGTATTTTGCACCCTCTTGCAGCATATTGACTGACTGACCACAGTCAGTCTTGAATCAGACTTGAATTTATAAGGCCTATGTGTCATAGCTGCAAGGTATGTGGCAGATAAGATTAGAAATGATAGGAAGACAAGTGTCTTCTGATGGAGAAGACAAATGTAACAGTGCTGTGGAGAATTGCACTCTCTTCCTGCCTCTGCCGTGGAGTTTCCCTCTGATATAAGGGATATCACTTATGTCAGACTCTCACAGGCAGTCATTAATGTGTGTTCTTCATTTCCTGGATGCCTTCTGGACTGATTTGCAGAAAAGCTGAAGATTCATAACTACTGACATCATGAGATGTGTGCTTTGAATGTGTTAACATGGCATGAATGCTAAGTACTCTGCAATACTAGGTTGCAAGAAATAGGTATCTAACCCAAACTCTAAGCACTAAAGTGTTTATGTGTGGTCTTTTTCTTCAGATTCAGTCTGCCGTCTTCAAAATGGGGATATTACTCCCATTGATCTCCTCAACTCGTAGGATTTTGATGTGAAACATTACCAAATGTTTGAGAAACGCTCAAATCACACATAGAAATATCTCATTCAGTTTTCATAGGAAGATTTAAATCATATTCTATGCAAACATCGAACAAGAAGGAGAAAATAAATCTCAACAGCTTAATGGGCAAGCATTATCTGTCTCCTGCAAGAGTGAAGTTTTTGCATAGATTGCATCAAAATTATAGTATGGAGGAGTGCAGAAATCCCACACGGCAGAGAAAGAGTTAAGAGAAGCCTGCTCAATTAGTTCTTGTGGCTCCACTTGGGATCTCCTGAGGTAACTGAGCTGTTGGGTTCAGCTGCAGAGAAGCAGGCTGTCAGCTGCCTGCAGAATTGATTTTGCAGTGGATGTAGAGGGATTGGGTTTATTTTGTGTTCTAAGAAAAGGTAGGAGATTCTATTTTGAGAAAGGGCAGGAAGTGATCTAAAATAATAGATAGACTAAAAGCCTGGAGACGTGAGTGGGGGCGGAACTTGTTTCAGTTTACTCCTTTAGGGCAGGAGAGGGAAGTACTTGAGTATTGCTGGGACCTTGAGTTGGGAAGCCCTGGTTTTCTTCTTTTGAGAAGACAGACTGTGTTGAGGATGCTTCTGGGCAAAAGAAGTCAAAGCATGGAGGGCAGGTGCTGGGACTTAAGTGACATTCACATCTGGAATGAACAGGATTGAATATGGCTGATCAGTCACCAAACCACTGCATTTTCTGGGTTTACCAGCCTGGAGTCGTGCTAAGGAAGGTAGGCAAAACCGGCATAAAGTCCAGTGATGCTACATCCAGCCCCAATGTGCTCTGGGTCTTTGTTCCGCAACACTGCAGAAGGGTCTGCGTGGCAGGGGCTGCACTGCGCTGTCATTGCCTCCCTTCGACTCAATCCAGCCTCCACCAGAGAGGGACTGGGGACAAACTGACATTTCAACAGAGCCTACGTGGGCTAAGCACAAATCTAATGAGAATGCAGAAGAACTATGTGCACTGATGTTAAAATATAAATAAATGAAAGTAACAAAGGAGCTGAATTAAGCTTTCCCTGTAACCAGGGTGAAGAAGGGCAAATGCAATTGCTTTAGAAATAATACTAATGAAGGTCCTTGACTGTACTGAGGAAATGACTCTTTAGACTATGTATCTGTCTATTAATGAGCATGTGAATTTCAAACTGTAGGCGTATGGGCTAGACTGATCCCAGAGTGATTGATGAGAGATCAAAAATTTAGTGGGAGCATGGCATAAAGTGCTGAGTCAGTACAAGTGTTCTCCATCACAGATTCATTTTGATGGTGCTTTGAAGGGCTAATGTTGTCCTAGCAGAGGTTATACTGACTATACCTACTTGGCTCTCTTGCTAACAGCACAAAACAGAATTGTGTTTCCTGGCTAATTAAGTTCTCTGTTACTGTCCTGCTAAAGTTGTGGGGCTGCAAGACTATCCTTCCTCTATGCTCAGACCATTGGAGAAGTGGAGGTCAAACTGAAGGTGAACATGGTGCTCAAGACTGCAGTGCAGAAGCAGAAGGGCACTTCTAACATGCCAGGAGTAAGCCTATCATTCATTCCTGAAATGATATATATAATGTTGAACAAAACGTTTTCTGAGGCTTGAGGTTTATTAACGATGTTATCTCAGAAACAGTGTTCACAGTTTAGGCATAATATTGACAAGAAAGATCTCAGATGTGCAAACATTTGATCTTCCTGAATGTGATCACCTGTTACTACTACCCTAAGGAACAAGAAGCAAGGCCGAAATATACTAGGTATCTCTGGAAATAACCTTTAGGCTCAGCTTACGGCAGATTCCAGGAAATGACTGAAGCTTCCATTCTACAATGCAAAAAAAATATGGTTTAGAGTCTGTAATTGGAGCTTCTTTTAAAGGAATTAACAAATATAAAACCCTTTAGGCAGTCATGCGGGAGAGTAAGAGTCCAGTCTGCTTCGAGTTTCATGCTGCCCTACAGTTTCACCCACTGTCTTTTCCATGTTCAGTGCCCTTTGAATTTCTCATCTCCTTTTCAGCTTTGCACTGCATGGAACATCAGTGCACTTTCTATGGGTGTTTCTGTGTGAACTACTCTGTGTGGCTTGTTATTAGTGCTGACAAGTGCTATGGAGGAATATGATTAGGTGTCTCTCAGCTGTGCTCATATCTATTGGACAGATCATCAGATACGGTGGCCCATTGACAGCAGTTGAGCAAGAGCAAGTTCAAGTGAACTATCTGCACCTTAGTAAGCAAAGTGATATCTCAGCACATCTGAAGGCAGTCCCCTGCTTTTGAAAAATCCTGGCTTCGCCTCTTAAGATCTGTAAAATTGTTCCCGAAAGACTTGAACATAGGAATATGTATGACAGCGTGTTTCCTTTTGCAGACATGCTGAAGCTTCAGTAAAGCGCAAATTCTTCAAAGAAATTTTATAGAAAAAGTGGTAGCTGCTTAAAATATCTGATTTACATAGCACTTCAGTAATGATTTCAAACAAATTGCTGAGGGATATGACTAGGGAGAGCCTTGCATGTACCACAACTTGCTACATACTGTTGCAACAGTGCATTTAAAAATTTGCAAAGTCTAAGCAGATGCTGTTACCATGATAAATCACTTTTTAATCAGTCATAATCTTGCACTAAGTGCTGTATAAGTGCCCTTTGTTTCACTACTTAAACTGCCAATAGCTAACAATGGAAGTCACAGACTAGTGCCTGTCATTAAAACCAGGGGAAAAAAATCAATACAATTTTTAATTAAAGGTGCCCAATGACTTGTGCTCTTACACAAGGAGTTCTCCTTGTCAGTAACCCCTTCTGATAGTTCAGAAGGGAATATATAGGCAAATGGAGGTGTTTGCACTCTGCTCCAAGAAATAAGAGAAGTAGTTACAAGGAATTTTCAGGGAAGGTATTCTTTTACATTTGATGTTAGCAGAGGGATGCAGTACATAATTGGTGATGTCTGTGAAAATGCTAGAACAAGCTTTTAATTAGACTTTTAAAAATGTGAAATAATACATAACAGATACCATGTCTGTAAAATCACAATATAGATCTTTTGTACAGTTGGAAAGAAGCTTGAAACAACTTTTTGTTATTGACCTCATTATTACAATATTTGTGTTACTGACTGCTTCAACCATCTTGTTTCTGTTCAGTCTCTTCTCACCCCTCAGTACTCAGTATTTTCTCTTCTTGTGTTTTACTGGTATCTTCTGCTTTTGACATCCACAAACATGATTATGGGGGAAGCAGATCTACTTTTCCTCCACAGTGATAAAATCTTCACCGGTGTGTTTTTAATAGCAGTACTTCTTGAGTAGTCACTGAGCTCTTATCTGTCAGCAGAAAAGGAATTGGATAGAACCCCTAACAACAACCTTTCTGGGCAGTACAGATGATCTCTTTCAGTATTCAGAATCTGTTAATTCAAGTAAACAGAGCTTTTAATTGCTTATTAATTTAATTATACTGTAATAGTGTTTTTGTTCTGTTGGTTGCAAACTGAAGAACATCAGACCACGAAACACAAACTAGAATACAATTTTTTTTTTGAATAAAATCTTTGTAGGACAGATCTCTTTCAATTTATCATTTGATAGAATATTGGAGCAATAATGACAGACCTCAGGAACCCTGTGACACTTTCAGGAACTGTATGGCAACTTCAGTAAGCTGATCCTGTGAGCATTACACAGCTAACAGGGTTTTTACTTGATTACGTGTTACTTTCATAAGGAATACCTACAGTACCTACTTTATATTCCACCTTATGTGTCTGAGTTAGCAGCCTGTGTTTCAACTTCCACTTTGCGGGATTTCTTTCAAAGCATAACCTGTTTGTTAAAGCAATGGCAGACACAGCGCAGCATTTATTTTTCCAGTGCAAATTACAGGGGTCCATAAGGAGGTGTGAAAGAAAATGGCAGCACCACTTGTGCATTAAGAAATAGGATGTAAAACACTGGGGAAGGAAAAGAAATAAAAAGCCAGCAGCAATGATTTGGATATGTCCCAGTGCTCTGGAACATAACCAGCATGGCTTGCTTGTGTTGACCTAGCTCCAGGAACTTGTTAACTCTGTTTCAGTCTTTGCTCTTTCTTATATGCTCCCTAAATCTACAGATTTAGATCTCTGAATCTGCTTCCTTAAATTTCAATTTGCTTCTTTAAAATGAAGAGTGAAGTAGAAGTTATTTAAGCTCTTACCTTCTGCTCTTTACTAACAATGGTGACACCATGCAATGACAGGTGTCTAGGTGCAGCTAAGCTTGTTAAAATGGTTACCTGAGTCATAGCAATTCTTGTGCCAAAAGATCCCTTCTAGCCAAGTTCTACCAGAAGCAGGCAAGGTGTGATTTGGAAGGAGGTAGCCTTCAGGCCTATGTCAGACCTTTGCTATCTGGACTTCCTCACAGGGAAGGAACTCAGAGCAGCGGATTCTGTGATCTCTGAATGCCACAGATTTGCTATAAAATTATTGCAGCAGAAGAGCTCATCTGGACTTTTCATGTCTTATCTAGCAGGCTGCGTGTACTCCCTAGTGCTCCTTATTCAGGTAAGGATTATCAAAGCAGACTACTCTGCCGAGCTATTGCTTCCACCGCCAAATATGAGACATGTACTGAGGAAAAGGACTGTAGAGGTAGTGGTGAGTGAGGCAATACAGCTCTGCTGGCAGTCAGAGAATCCTCCTCCTCTTGGCTCTCTAGGTACCTGCTTGATGACCTTGGACTAATCACTTAGATTCCATGTCCTGATGTGTTAGTTTTAAGAACTATGAACTCAAGAGGAAAAAGTATCATGTAAGTTTGAAGAAACAAATAATTGCCCTTCCCTAAAGTGTCTCACATCTACTGTGGGTCTGTGTCCTCTGTCGATGCACTTTTCCCATTCCTGCCTCAGCCGATGAGCAGCAGCATTTCTGGAGAGTTTTTGCCTTTTGATCTCCTCTCTGATCTAATGCAATTGTCCACTGGCAGAAGCGCTGTGAGGTGCAGAATAAAGTAATGAAGCTAATCTGATTTCCCCCCGCCTCCAACCCCAGTATCTACATGCCCTTATTATATTAGATCCCTAATGAGATTCTCTGTCTGTACTCCAGCAACAGGGCTGAAAATGTATGTATATGTGCGCACGTGCGTCTGGGTGGTGGTGGTACTGGTGGTGTGGAAGGTTGCCTCCATTTACATCCCATCTTTAATGGATAAAATCTGCTTGTCCTTGAATTGCAAGGTGTCTACATCCAGAAGATTTCTTGAGGGAGAGGCTTCTAAAATTGAGAAGAAAAAAAATACATGCATTTAACCTATCTTTGGAATGGCAACAAATGTAAGCACAGAAGCCAGTGATCTTCACCTTGCCACCTGATAAACCAGGAAGATAACCTAAAGTGGAATTGCCAGGACCTCTGGATGACTTAGTTTTTGTGTTGTTGAACAGCAGCCATTAGCATGTTACTTGCTCACATGCTTCTATAGGTCTTATGAAAGAGGAGCAACACATTGCTTGCAAGACATCCAATTTGTACTTAACTGACCACTAAAACAAGTCTTCTCTTCTTCAACTGACCATGTCCAATGTCAAGCAGTTTTTATAAAGATCATAGCTACTGAAGCCTGAAGAGTTGGCTGGTAGTGGCCATCCCAGGCTCTACACTTACATACAAGAACCATGTTTAGCTGCTATGTCCATAAATAAGTTCTTTTTTGCTAAACTGTATCTTAAACAGGATTGCTCAGAGAATGGATGATAATCATAGATTTTTTTTTTCCTTTGTAGAAAAATTAAAATTTCAAATAAATCATTGAACTCTACAAATTATAATGCAATAGTAGTATTAATATTAGACAATTATTTAAGAGAGGAAGCCTCCAGTTAGTAATAAAGTCCTATGAACAAGAGAAGCCTGAATGCAGTTTTATACTTGAAGAGCCAAAATTTGATCACTTCAAAACAGAGTTTGTCATTTGACTTTCCAACAGAAAATTTTTGTTGCCAACAACTTTCACGACTGTTTGGTGTTTGTGGGTAAAATGCTAAGGAAATAGCTTGGATTGACTCTTTACAGGTCTTTAAAAGAAGTTTAACAGCCTCAGCTGGGCCCTTCGTGGACAAAGGTCCATATCATGGAAGCACTATACATAATTCACCACAAGAGAGCCCCAGAACTAAGCAAGAAAGCTAAATTACCTGTCACTTCCAGAAAAGGTGTTCCCTTTGGGTCAAGGTTGAAATCATTGGTAAACCAATGTGAAGAAGATCACATTGGTCTCTGTATAGATTTCCTCCCTGTGTCAAGACTGCAGAGAGGTAAGAGATACATAAGGAATGCTTACTAAAATTTCCATATTCTTCACAGTCCTTATTCAGAAATCTTTCACTGATCAGAGTTGGAGAGATAAGCGTGGTTGTGTGAAAGGGAGAGTATCAATGTTTTTAAAGTAACTGTGATTCCTTCACCAAAGCAAAACAAAGCTTCTTGCAGAACATGTATTCTGTTCACAGGGGTGTCCTGTCAGAGGTGTAAGGCATCACGGCTTAGTCTGAATACAAAAAACAGCTCATTATTACCCTAGATAGGAAATGCTTCTAGTTATAGGGGATGGGTATGACTTCAGGAGTACAGTTCATGAGAAGTAGATGCCATCTGGCTGTCATTAAGTGCCTGATTGTGTCTTCTTTGTGATTGACTGGTGATTGATTGACAGGTGGTAGGGAGAAAAGGGATATAATGTGTGAGCCAGACGTGGGAGCCTTTTGTTTCAGTCCTGCAGTTTTTGTGGCATGGGTAGCTGTCATGGGGGCAATTTCTTTCTGCTCCCTTCGCATTGCACCTTCCATTTCAAGCAGACCTGAAGTCTTCAGAGAAGAATGGCAAAGCTTGGAGATTATTTTACCAAACACTTAGACTCTTGCAAATCTTCACAGCTTAATTATAAGAGCTCCCTAAAAAAAAAAAAAGGTAATTTAAAGAGAATTTATTCTGCTGTTCCTTTCTCACATGCCCAAATTTTCAAAGACTGTAGGAAATAATCGTTCTTTTGCCACTTCCAGTTTTTCTAAATAGCACCTTTTCTATTTTTTTTAATTAAACAGACAGAGGCTTGACTGGCAGAACATATGCAATAAATAGGCTTGCCAGGGTTCAGATTGCTCCACTTCAGCAAATACTTGGGACTGAATAGTTCACTTCACCCAGAAAATCTGAGGGGACTTAACATCAGATTGTGCTGAGCAAGGTTTATTTTTATTTTTAGCATAAATTGTGTTCTGGAAGTGTAAACATATAACAAAGCCTTTATGTAATATTAAATCATGAATACTCTGCATGTTCTTTACATACATACTGCATGCCATGGGAGTGGGCAGGTATGGGCTTCCTCTTCAGAGCGCTCGCATCTTTTTTATCTGAAAAGCTTTAATTAGCTCATAATTATAAAGTAGAAGCCGTATAAGCTCACAGGATCCTTGCTGGCCACCAAGCTTGCAGTTTCCCCGGTGCAATTCTGACACTGTCAAGCACCCACATGGAGGTGGTGACTGCAGGCGGGGGCACTTCTAACCTAGAAGAATGAGTCAGTGCCTGATGGCTCCAAGCTCATGCTCAAGCCTGATGGCTCCAGGCTGTCAGGTAGGACAGAAAATGCTCCTGAAGCAGGCCAAGATGGCAAGTAGTATCTTGTGGCACTGCCTCACACCACAGTTTGGAAACGTGGCCCTTTGGCTGCAGGTAGCTGAATTTTACCTCAGTGAACGCAGTGACGGGATGGTCAGTGTTTGTGGAGCACTTTGTCACTTTGTACATGTCTTGGGTAAATTCCTTTTTGGCTGGAATTTTCTGCTTCTGAATACGAAGCTAAAGTAGCTTGTAACAAAATCAGCCAAAAACTTGACAAGACCAGCTGGAAGACACCCCTATTGATGGTAATGGGGCTTTCTGCTTAAAACGTAGCACTACGTTGCCTTGTGGTTATGTAAAGAGCTTTTACTGAAACCCAGAGTTCCTCCAGTTAAAAGCTTTCAGACTGGCAGGTAACCAGATCCATGGGTAGCCCCAGGCCCAGCCGAGTGCTGGGACTCTCCACGGAGCCCCGGTGGGAGTGGCGCTCCGGGCGTGCGAGCGAGACGGGGAGCGGGGCCTTGGCGAGGCCAGTCAGGGTGCTCAGGGCCCTGGTGTCTTCCTCTCACCGCTGTCCAGTTTCACTGCTCGCCATCTGTGTGACACAACCCAGGCTTCGAGAAACGTTAGTTCAAAACTGGTTATTTGGACAAACACCTCAAACACCAGTGTAATGCAAAGCAGTTACTAAAGTATAGTGTTTTTCAGGTGTAAAAATGTGCAAAATATATTGTAGAGTGTATGTTTAGTAAGCAGCTGGCTACATACAAATACCCTCCTCCCTAGAAAATAACCGAGTCCATACATTTTTTCATAGTTCCCATGGTAACTATATAATATACAAGCATCACCTGTAGATAAAAAAAAGGAAATAATTCATTTTGCGAAGCTTTGGTTCCTAAATGCCTGTTACTTTCTTGATTCTTTTAAATAGAATGAAACAATTCACAGGAAATAAAAAGGTGAGAACCTAGTTTGATAAAGATCAAGTAAGTGTTACGTATTTGTGTATTATACTTGCTATGCTTGCACATTGATACTGAAAGGAGTTCTAGCAGCCTGTGCAATTCCTTCTCTTCAAAACAAAACACGGCCGTACACTAGCTTGTTAAGCCAAAAGAGTGCATTAATACAAAACCAAAACGAAATAGCTGGGATTGTGCAGGTTATCCCATGCAACTCTCTGTATTTTACACTGGGAGTCAATAAGACTACTGCTTCTTTAAGGAAAGATAGTCTCCAAACAGTTTATGAAGTGATAGATCATATATAAATAGGTTGTTTGCTCTCAGTACAGATGCCATCATTACTAACTACTTTCAGGCTCTTTGAGAGCTAAATAATTTCGTAATGCATCATTGAACATTTAGTTGCTTCGATAGCAGATGGTTTCAGGGGTCCATCTGCTCACAGCAATGTTTTCAACAAGCCCCCTTCACCTTCACCAAAAGGTTCAGAAACATTAGAATATTCATTTCTCACCACAGGTGCCTTTCCTGGAACCTCCCCATACGCAGGAAGAGTGGGTCGCACTCTCAAAAAGACAGAGGTGCTTTCTGAAATGTGTGACTTAATCTATTGTGTATAGATTGCCTCTGTCAGCACGCGAAGGAAGCAGCAGCAGCATTAGGCAGTATGAAGCATCAGGTTAGTTGGAATACAGCTTTTATTTGTCAGGAGTATATTTTTAACAGACTTGCATTTAAATGAAAGCAGTTGAATAAATTTTAATAGTATTAATAATTTTAACTGTGTACACAGAGTTAAAAGATCAGTGCACAGCATAAATACCCAGGTACCAGCTGCTGAAGAAAGCAACCCACAGTAGTGGAATACAAATATGTTGGCTAAGTGTGGTTTTGTAATTCCAATAAGTATACAAGCAAAGGCAGGAGTAAATTATGACAATTATTTTGTAAATTTTCTGTCCTATACTATGCTTTATGCAAAAAAAAAAAAAAAAAAATGCAGTGAAGAAACTCAAGAATGAGCTGTTAAGTCTTTGTTCTTTCCCCCCCCCCCCTCCTCTTGGTTGAAGAGTAAATTGCAGACAAAAGAATTGCAGGGGTCATACATTTCATTTGGCAGAGGGTATAAGCATATCTGATCTATTGACTAATTGGAGATGCATCACTCCATCATCCACTTGTCGGGTAGTGATATACTGACAGCATTACTGCAGCTTCTCACACCAGATAAGTGGGCTATCATCTGAGCAGAAGGTCTGAGGAGAAAGTCTCCTCAGAGAGGTAGACCTGTTGAATGCTCTTGAAATACCAGAGTTAGAAGAGCCTCCACCTTTCTTGTATTTATCTGAGTTCCTTTCTCTTTCACAGGAAAGCTACCTAGACTTGCTTGATTTTGTCCTCTCAAAATATACATATTTCTACACAGATTTTAAATTTCTTAAGTAGTTAGAAGTAGAAATGAACGCAGAATTCACTCAAAATGCCTTCTAGCATTGATAAAGACCTTTCATCTGGGAGGAGCTAAGAAATGGTCTTTTCTTTTTTTTTCCAAGTAATAGAGATATTATCATGATGTAATTAAAAAAAAAAAAAAATATATCATGGCCATGAGGTGTAATTGCGATACTGAAATACAGAATACCCTTCTATTCTTTCTATTCTTTATAAAATGGGGAAGTAAATCTACAATATTTTAGTTATTCTCTCCCTCCAAAAAGCACACACATTTATTTGTGTATGTGGGTATAAACACACACTTATATATACACACATATACAAATACAAACATAGCATAAGAGTGTGCTTCATTTTACCAGAGAGCCTGAACCTGTTCTGACAGCTACTTACCAGTTCCTTTACCCCTGCAAAGCTAGAGAAACATCTTAAAGCAATATAATGGATTTCACTTAGCCCTTAGAAAATCAGATAAAAAGGGTTAAATTATTGTTGCTGTGCCTGAGCAATACAGTTCATAAGCTTCTGTTAACCTTTCTGAAAAGGGATGCTGTAACACATCTTTGACCATTGAGGGATGGTTTCATGATTTTATTTTGGCACATGTCAGGCTCCTAGAATTACAAGGTATATATCTTGGTGGAGTTGGCTAAAAGCAAAGCACCTGGGCTGAAATCTTCCCTTTCTTGTCATCTCAATCTACTAAATCCATTCGATGAAGGACAGCTGTACAGACATGCCGGTCATTAGTTAAACCACCCACTGTCTTGTGAGCATTAGCAGCAGACTCCTAGAAGGTGCCAACTAAAGGCAAGTCAGCTGTCTCCCATTTGTGAAGTATTGCTGCTAAGGTCATTCTTACGAATGACTAACCTTGAATTTTGCAAGCGATAGGATAATCTTGCAGCCTGTGTACAGGCCAGGCTGTGCTCAGATCTTTCTCTCCTTCACTTCTCACCCAGCAAAGTAGGATAACGGGCCTTTTCAAAGGTTATAAGCAGTGAGTCCCAGCAAAATCTGGGGTGGGTGATCATTTAACACAGTATATTTGCACACACCCATAGATAGACATATCACTGCCTTTCCAGGTTTGTCACCGGCCCATGAGATTACTTTTACATCTCAGCTCCTCCCATCCCTATAGATCAAGCTGTTTATTTCCGAAGAGCTGAGCAACAATTCCAATGTCAGAAATCTCCATTTTGCCTGCCCTGAAAGAGGGCGAGACATAGTGAGAACTGAGATTTCAGGAGGGCAGGTTGTTTTGTTCTGATGCAAAATAAAGTTTTAGAATTCATCTTGGCACCTTTTTGGAAAATGGACCCGTATTACAGACCTGCAGGTACTTCCGTCACTAAAATACTGAGTCACTTCAGAAGCTTAGGATATAAATGTATTTTTCTGTATAAATACACTTTTTTTTTCTTTTTAACAAGTACAATAAACCATAACTGGAACTTGCAGTTTTAATAAAAACATGTATGGTAAAACTAGTGTATGAAAGGAGAGATTTTATTTGCACTATACTTGAGAGTTTTCGTGTCAATAAAAAATACTTTATTCCTTAACTATTGCAAACAGAGAGCACCTTCCAGAGTAGGTAGAGTAAACCAGCAATTCAAAACTACAGATAATTGATGACTAAAATAAAAATCCTCAACACTGAAAAAAGCACGTGAATGGAAAATTAATACCTTAAAATTTTTATATTGCTTTCTAACACAACGTATGTAGTGTATACTCCTACACAATAAAATAAACTACAAGTGTACTCAAAAATAGAATCAATGTGAAAGTCAGGTTTATACTCGTAAATAAGGGATTGCATTTAAACTGGGGCTGTCATTCCCATCTACACTGTCTGCTTTGTTTTGCTATAGCAAGACATTATTGCTGTAGATGGCTGTATGAGGTTGTGATTCGGCAGTCTTTTGGCAGTGAGTAATATTGCTGACATGTTACAGGACTGCTCATTTCATGAGGCTGCTCTTTTTGCAGCTGCGGAGCCTCAGCCTTGAGAGTTGATGATCATTTTTTGGTCAGTTATCACATGCTCATCACATCAGGATTTGCTACAGCGGACAAAAACATGACGATTAACAAATGATTAATTCTCGCTACTCTGTGTACATTAAAACCAAGAAGATAGGGAGAATATGGTATAATGAGATGTTTGCCATTTACACCCCAAAATATTATGTCAAAATCTGTTACCGAAAAATGCTCCCAATGCTTTCGCTGAAGAGGGGGGAGTTATCAACTTCCTCAGCTTCTCAATGCTCTGCCCGGTGCACTGTGCAAGTTAACTGAATGTGCCTGAGAAAAGCAAATCCTACTGGTAGATTATGACACCTTCCTCGCTCACCTGTGACTGCGTCCAGCCTGCTCCTTTTGATGCAAATTATGTTCGTTATTCTGGAGTCCTCGTGAGTGACTCAAACAAAGGGGGGCTGCATCTCTTTGTGTTTGAATAATTGGAGAGTATTTCCCAATACACTCCCCTTTTCTGAAGATTTCCAGGTAAATATAGAGATAGAATTATAGTATGTACATTTTTTCCTACAAGAAAGAAAACTGAGAGTATATGAGAAAAACATACCAAATAATGGAGAGGTTCATATCTGATTCAGATACCAGTCTAGCCTACATTTCCAAAAACAATTTGGTAGTCTTTCCCTTTTCTAAGCATTCACTGAACTTGTATTCTTTTCCATTCAGGCAATCCCCAAACAAATTTCCCTTGATTACCTTTCCTAGTCTGAACTGTGAGTAAATATCCATAAGAATAGAAAATATATAATATTCAAGCTACAGTACAGGGTAGAAACTAAGGACAGAAAGTCTAGAGCAATGAAAACTAACACTGAGGCTGACTCTCCCAGAAGGACTCGGAACAAAAAAATGCAGTCAAAATGGTGTTGCTGAAGGGAATTCTAATTTGCTGACTTTGCAAGCTCATGGCAGTCCTTTTCTTCACCCTAAATTAAATCTCCCTAAATTAAATCTAACTCAGACTCAGACTCCTCAAAGTTAACCACTACACTCATCTTCTTCCTCCATTTCAAGCAGAAACCACGAAAGGCAACTGAGATAGTGGCAAAAGCATGAAAAGGGGATAAAGAATGTGACTGTCCTAAAGACAATGTAAGCATTGCATAGGAAAATCCAGAGAGGGAAAGCTTAGTCAAAGGAACAGTGAGGTAGTAGCAGCAATGCAATGGGGCTTTTCAAACCATCCCAATGACTAATAAATGTTTGGTAAGAGACAGCCTTCGCCTGGTAGACGGCTGGATTAGATAGCTTTGTAGATCTCGTACTTCTCTAGCTTCTGTGCATATAAGGCATGGATGTATAATTAGACTCACTTTTGATTGCATCTCTGCTGGATATTCAACAAATGCAGCTTGCCTTGGGAAGGCATTTGGAAACTTGCAGGAGGAAAATGGAAGGACCCCAAAAGAGAAAAATTTGGTATTTAAATTTAGTGTTTCGTTCATATTATGATACATTTAAACAAAAGGTCAAGTCAGTACAAAGAGTTTAGGTTATTTTGTACATCAGCCATCTGTGAGAAGTAGGATGAAATGGTACCTACTTTAGTACCTTACATTGTGAGATTTGTCACGAATTTCCCTCTGGCCTGAAATCTTACAGAATAATCACCACTGCAACAATCTGGCTTGTTCCAGATCGCAGGAAGATAAACGGCTTTTGCTTTTCTTATGATAGCCAAAGAATTCATGTGATTCCAAATACTGTTCTGCGTGCTTCACTTTACTAAGAACTCCTAAGCATTTATCTCATCTTACTGGGTGGAAGAATGGGGGAAGAGGGACAGAGAAACTGCATTTAAAAATATACTAAGATTTTTCCATATTTTGACCTAGAAATAAACTACGATTCTGATATGTTAATGTAACACAGAATTGTCCCCATGTTAATCAGGTATCATTTTGATACCTGACTAGGTAGTAGTATAAAAATGGATAGTATACAGTTTATTTACTATATGATATATAGTATTTTTATTGTATTTATGACATAGCATCTAATCTATATAATATAAAAATATATGATATAATCTTTATATAGTATATCATCCCAGCCAGTCAACTTTAATAGCTATCCAAAATATGGAATTGCTAGGCCATTTTGATCATATACCTTTAATAGCACTTCTCAATTTAATGTTGGAACAAAGCAACCACAAATTAAAGACTCAAGGTCATTAAGGAAAAATATTTCTGTTCTTTGTGAAAGGACTACAGCTACTGAAGAGCTGACCCTTGATTTCAAAATGCCTAAATTATAGTGATTAAACCTACGTCAATTTAAGCATTTTATTAAATGTAAAGGACCATACTGGTATAGGTGTATGTTTTCTATTCGTCATCCGGGCTTACTTTCTACTAGCAATCACAGTTCTTATTCCCATAATTTAGATCCTCATAAATAATTCTTTTAGCAAAAATAAAATTCATACTCCTAAAATACATTGATATAGAAAGTATTGATGCATATTCACATATCCATATATCGTATATATGGATATATAAAAGTACATTGATATATAATGATTCTGAAAAATATCAAATCGATCTTAGACTATCAATGAGTATATTAGAGTATGAGTATATTGAGTATATGAGTACTCATACTCATTAGAGTATGAGTATATTAGACAGTAAGATTGCTGGAGAACTGAAGGGAAATTCAGGTCTTTAGGTAAACAATGACATATACACACATGCGTGCACATGCACACCATATATTCATGCATTTATATTCTTTTTTTTTTTTTTGGTTAATGAGACTCAGGGAAATAATACATTTTAATTATAGAAACCTAACCATGGGGCTCAGCACCATGCTTGAAACACAGAGCAAGGGCTACCTAGTGGCTCCTCCAGCTTTCCACCTGCTGTGCTTCATTTACGTTTCACGGATGTCCAACAAGCCTTGACTGATGGCTTTTCCCTTCTGTTGCCTTCACAGCATTTCCAATCTTCCAACATTATTTCACAAGGAATTTGAGTCATTTTCCTTCCTGGCTGCTGTGCGTCTGTGGCTCGCCTTGCTTGTGAGGCTAATAGAGCACAGGGTTCTTCCTCTCTTACTGGCCCCCAGGCCTTTTTTTTTTTAAAGAAAAAGCTAACAAACATGCCAAGTTACATAAAAAAGTGGGCTGTCAGCGCTCTGGTGAAATACTGACATTCCATGTCTGCAACCCCAATTTTTGAGGCAGTGTACAAGTTGGAAAACCACCAGTGGCAAGAGCAGTTGCCATGTTGAATTTTATTCCTGCTCTCCCAATACCACCACAGAAGAGACTATCAAGCTTTTAATTTCTTCTTACAAATGCAGGTAGACAGAGGTCTAAGTTGGAACGATACAGAGCACGCCAAATCAATTACTGTACAAGTCTGGGGCTGCACGTGTTTCATCTGTGTGGAGGGGGCTGGAAGCTCACTGGATATCTTCTTCTAAAATGTCACAAATTAAAACGGAAAAGATAACAGATGAGTAAAAGGCAACTCTGGACTTCTATTCATTATAAAGTTGTGAGTGTAGAGATAATCAAGCTGGTATTTGTTTTATGGAATCATTTCCTGACACTGCCCTGCTTAAATTCAGACATCAGTTTAGCAGTTCCCCATTTGCCTTTTGCTAAAGAGTTTAGCAAACCATAGGAAAATGAAACTTCTCCATTGCTTGAAGTATAAAGAACTTTCTTATGCTCCTGTGTGCATGAATGCTTCCCAAAACTACAAACTGATATGAATTTAATTTGTCTCACACTCTTATAAGATTGAGAATATTAATATCCTATTTTTAACCAATTTATCTTTATGTTTCTGTTACTATAAGTGGCAAACTGATTGCGCACATTTCTCTAGTTAAAATGCAAGTCCAATGCGGCCCATTAATCTGCTCTGGCACATTAATATCTTACATCTCTGCATCTGAATTTGTAAATGTGAATTAAAACATTGAAATTGAAGTGACTTTAAATGTAGCTGCAAATCTGTATACAGTTTCCAAAAATGGAATATTAATATACAGTTGAAAATATGCTCTGCTGCAATTATGAGCCTGTAGATACAGAAGTAGACAGTAATCCCATCATTTCATTAGTAGGTTGCTTATGATTAAAGTATACCAAAACCAGTCCATAAAAATAATTAATACAAACAAGAGTAAGTTTTATTATTCTTATAGTGAATATTGTGGAGCCAATAATTTCCAATTATGTTCCTCTCAATTTGTTAAGATGCTGATATTTTTTTCTCTCAGTGGCTGCTAGGTTTTATTCATGAGGCTGAACATATATCAACATTTAAAACTTAGGAAGTAAACAACCAAAGCCAAACAAAATTATTTTACCTTGATTTATTTATAACAAATAAATAGTCCCAGTGGCAGTAGGCGAAGTTGCATGATTGTTTTCGGCTGAATATTTGGCCATAAAATATAAAGTTATGAATCTTGATAAAAATGCTGATTTTTTTTAAAATAGAGCCAGGCACAAACATTTACTTCTTCTTTTTGCCTAGTAATACAGGAAGGCTATTCTCGTATCACCAAGAAAGCATTCTATTTCTAAAATGCAAGATTATAACGTAGTATTCTTGGAAATTATTTCACTCTTCTTGTTGTGAAAGGCAACATTCTGGACAATAGTTTCCCTCTGATATTTTTGATACATCTGTGTCAGTGCGATTCCTCTGTAGAGGAAAATATTATGATGTGCATACCGCACCTTACACAACAGTGCAGTACTGCTAAGTACTGGATGAAGCTTTTTGAATTGTGCCATAATTTACTCCATATCCAGCTAATTGCTTACATGAAGCATTATTTTAACGTGTGTGTTCCAGGAGGTACATATTATTTTCACACTGCCTTTCAACATATACATTTTTGGGAGGCTTTTCAGTTTATAAACAGCATTTATAACCAATTTCAGAGCCTAAATCGTATAGTTTATGTTTTCTATAGAAAAAGAAAAAAGAGCTTGGTTTGTTTTTCTCTGGCTTACCTATGAAATCATTTCACGTTTAGGAAGCATCACAGTAGCTCTGAAACGTTACAGCAGACTTGTAAGCGCTGTCTTTAATTGATACAGTTTTATTTCCTTGTTTGCTTGCCTCATGGTTTCCACCCTTCCGAGTTAAGAAAATTCCCAGCGATGGCCATATGAAAGGCAGCTTGATGCTGCATTCTAAGGAAGGGTGCTCAGTTCCAGCTAAACAAAATAACAACAACAACATCAGGCTGTTCTTCACTGGGGGAGGATGGAAGGTGGTTATTCAGCCATTTAAACAAGTGCCCTGTGTTCGTTTTGGAAAAAGACAGGGGCTCCCTACACCCATTTCTGTGCCAATTTAATGAAGTTGTTAAAGTAGCAAGACTGACAGGTTAATTATCCTTTATAAAAGGGGGACAAATTGAACTGTGTCTTTCCATCATTTTTTGATATATCAAGAAGCTCCTGAGGTGCTCAGATGCCACTCCAGTGAATAGAACAACTAATCCACTCTGCTATTCTTTGCTGACCCTGGTCCCCCCATCGGGGCCTTGCAGTATATTGCGGTTGGTTTTTGTTCCACATTCAACAGATTCCACTTTATTATAAATTCAGAAGGATTTTTTTCCTCCATATGTTGGCTGACAGCTCCCCTGAAATAACTGATGGCTAAATTTAAACTCTGATGAAAATTAACCCGAGTGTTAAATGCAAACAGGAGCTGCTTGGAAAGAAAAGAGTTATCATGGTAAATGCCAAACAGTGGAAAATGTGTGTAAATTAATGGAGCCTCGCTGGTGACAAGCTGTCAGGCGGTTTGATGGCTCTCGCTAGTGCTTCAATCCCACTGAAGTTGGCCAGAGGGCAACATGGACAAGTCCTGCTTTTCAAAAAGACCGCGGGATGCTTGACAGTAACGCTAACTAGATCATCTAAAGTTCATGGTCAAATAAGATACGTTTTTTTTCTTTTTGCAAAGCTTTGCACTAAACGCAGTTCGTGCACAGCTGGGCTATGAATGAGATATCAAATCACGGTTTTAATACAGCGGTCAAAAAAAGAAGGCAGATTTTAGAGAGCAGAGCACTGCAGCGAAAGGGATTCGGTGAAAGCTCATTGCAGATACATGTTAATCTTCTGGTATTGCTGTATTTGCTGAGCACAGAGAAATGCCTGAGAGTCTTCTGGATGAAATCGTCCTTTTCTAGATTGCATTGTAAACAGGATTAAAAAACGATGTTAAATTTCATCTTTTATTGAATCTTTCAACTGAAGCAAATAGGGCTTTGATACATGATGATAAGATACATGTTATCAATTAATTTGACATTTTTTTAATATTTTATTATTTAATATTTATATATTATTGCTATTCAATATGGAATATTTTAAATATTTGCATGTACCTGGTATACTTCACCTAGACTAATACTCAAAGGGACCAGTTTTTAAAGCTTAGCATAAGGAAAAATATTATACAATGTATAAGGAGATTATATTTGAATAATAACTTGAAGAGGAAGAACTTCAAAACTGAGGAGCTGGATGTAGGAAGTCTGTATCTTTTGATGCACAAAGTTTGCATCGTACATTTGGAATTCTCGATTCTTCCAGGTGAAACAAAACTAACCTGACTCATAACTGAGAAGATTCAACCTTCACTGTAAGTTTTGTTTCTCTGAGCCCACTGTAGGAAGAGTGATAACGGATGTCTTGCTACAGGCAGGTATTAAAGCATGGATTAATGATAATCATTATGGGATTTCTCACATGGTTAAAGTAAGACATGCTTAAATAACTGCTAAGTTGTACTTACATTATGTGGTGTACACATAATGAGAGGCAAGAAATGGTTTAAATAGTGCAAATTCTCTGAGGTGTTCATTGATTCATTGTACCAGTAGATGTGAAATACACATGGGTGTTAGACAGGTAGGCCAATAACGCACTGAGAAAGCTCTATATGAATTAGCTCAAAAAATAGGTAAAACTAGCAATTTGTCTGTAAAATCAGAAGCAATTTCAGAATCTCTTGTTCTAACTAATAGTGTTTCATTGTAAAGTATCTAAAGAGTTTCTCCTTATATTTTAATGTATTTGCTGTGACAGATAATATTTGCTGGTGCTTTTCCCCTTCACTGTTGTATTTCAAGATTTGAACTATAGAAGAAAAGCCAATCATTATAAAAGTGCTTGCCAAGAGACCCATTCTGTATTGTGTTTCCAAGAGTAACAGACCAGCCAGGTTCATAACCACGAGCATTTTTAGCTAGAATGCTTTCGTTGGTGACCCTGACAAGGTGCACTGCAGGCTTCATCTGCTGTGGCAGCCCTGTTGATTGCCTGCTACCCTAGCAGGGCCTAGAGAAAGAGCCAGTTTGCAAAACAGCCTGGAGTCATTCTGACTTTGTTGTTTGAAGTGATGGGTTTTTGTTGCTGCTTTGCTAGGGAATGGGTTTTCAGCTGCTGGATATGAAGAAAAGGAAGTTTGCTTGTGGGTGAAGGCCAGCTCTTTGAGTTGGATCTTGCACCCAACACCATAGACCCGGTGGTACACATGCTCTCAATATCTTTCTCACGTTGTTGGGAAGTCTTTGAGCATCCCACGGCCTGAAAAATAGGTGAGTTACATGTTATAGCTTGAATCCTCTCATGAGAAAAGAAAAAAAAAAGGACCTAAATCCATATCTCCCGTTTTTTGCCTGAGCATTACGACTACTGAGGTGCATTCCCTACTACACTCATGAATGATAGCTATCATTACTATATTTAGACCAAATAAATAGTGTTTAAAATATCTCAGGCTTCATTCAGGACTCTGATTTTCCTAACAAAATTTGCATTGACATGAGCAGAACCAAGGTTCTGTGCGATAGTAAATTCTGCTGCTAGATAACAAAACTTTCCAGATACATGATCAGCTTGGTTCCTTTTCAAATTTTTGGCATCTGCCTCTGCGTTTTGGGGACATGTGCTATACCTATCGTCAAAAAGATGGAACCTTGGAGGAAGAGAAATACCTGTGTAAAGTATGTACTTTTCATTGGCACTCTAAAAGAGAAAAGACAAAAAAAAAAAAAAAAAAAAAAAAAAAAAAAAAAAAAAAAAAAAAAAAAAAAAAAAAAGCTAGTATTAGAGTGTACTAGTTCCTGGTTTTTTCCATCCTTGAACCAAAAGATTCTGTAGGATAAACACAGCATGTTTAGCACTGAGCTCGTCATGTATCTTATGAACCACACATGGAAGGAAGGGGCTGTGAGAACCCCAATTCAAACTCAAACGTCCACAGCCCCATGTATGTGAGAAGGTCCTTCTTCAGCCCCTGCATGCTTCATCCCAGATGCTGAGGGATAATTTGTTTCCTGAAGTATGCCAAGTATGTGAACTCAGAAGGTGAAATGCTGTGTGGTTTTGGCAAAGCCTGGGATATCAGCTCATGTTCAACACATATTGCAGGAGACAGAAGAACCGGGTGTGCTTGGTGAAGCTTTCAAGAAAGATGGGCACTACACGGAAAACTCCTCAGCAGAAGCAACCTTGGGAATGACTAAAATACAGTCCACAGAACCAAAGTAATAATGTGAAACTGCTGCCACTGCAGGTGTGCATCTTAAGGGTGTTAAATTGTCAGCAGGTGAATATGAATAAGGTGCACAGACGGTCTTACCGAGGAGAAGAGGAAATTAATGAACAGTCTAACTGCTGAGCCCTGTAACACAGAATGAAAACATGTTGAACTTGACATGCCTGTGCTGCTGCTTTTGTAAACGCTGATGGCTAAATAGAAAGTCTCTTCAGGCAAAAAGAGAGCCACTAAAAATTTAGTGATACAGTGATAAACTGATCATTTATTTGCTTAAGCAATACAAAGCTGATTGACCATCAAGTGCTACTTTGCCCCTCATCCTGAGCTAGGGCATTTGAAGTGAAAACATGTTCTTATACTGGAAACTTCCAGTTTTAATTTTGACAGCTCCTTAGGGAGCTACATTCTTCAGCGCCCAATATTATCCTGCACCTCATGACGCAGAGCTGTGCAGAGATACAACTCATCTGTTAAGCTATCTCCAGAACAGAAAGCAGCAGAAATCTGTCAGCAGGGTCCTGTGCAAGTGCTATTTGCACAGCTGGAGGTGTAGAGCAGACCAGATTAAAATACTTTTAGCCCTCAGTTAGTGTCTCTTGCGCAGAGCTGGGCTGTGCTGTGCTTCAGCCTCATTTGGAGCCTGCTGAGGGATCTCTAACACACACATCTCTGCTTAGGGCTGACACGCTGCCGTTTCTATCGCTCCTGCAATGTTTACTGCTGTATTACTGCTCCTGCCCAGCACTGCTCCCAGTCTGACAAGATTTAAACACATCCAACTCAGCAATGACTAGGCCCAGTCATTTAGTATTTATTCTTTGTAGAGGTTCTTGTTGTGTGGGAGGGAATACAAGCTGATGATCTCCAAAGGTCCCTTCTAACGTCAACCATTGTATTGTTCTTCCCTATTTTTTATCCACTGTCTTTTTAATAGAAATCTGTAACTGATCCTTGAAAGCTGACTCAAGGCTGACCCTTTTCCTGTTGACTAGCCTACTCCCTAAGCAAGAAATTCATCTTCCTTTCCCAAGGGAGGCTTGGAAATGTTTCAATTAAAGGATAGGATAGTTAGTAGGATGGGTGTCGAGAAACCCACTGGGAATAGCTAGTGGGGGTGTGAAAAGCTTTTGACAAGAACATTGCACCATACCACCCTGTCTCAACAAACACTCCAACCACTTAGCCACTCCAACACTGAACCACGTATTCTACAGGGAAGGGGGCAATAGAGAGCAGGTCTTCCAAATCTCAATCTCGTTGCTCTTGGCTGAATCCAGTGTGTAGACTGCTGTATGTACTGCATACTGCTCCTGGTGCCTGGAGCTTAAACTAAAGGATATTCATAGCTCTACTTCAGAGAAAAAGGATATATCAATAACCAGGATGTGGACTAAGGAGATATTGCCTGAGAGTTATAATTACATGGATGTAAATGAAAATCTGTGTCATGGGAGATATCACACACAGGAATATCTACAAGACGTGTGTCCCTGTCTAAGCAGTGCTGAAGGTAGTGCCCAAGATATGCACCAGAACAACTGACCATGGTGAATAGGAGGAAGCAAGTCTCTAGGAAGATATCATTTGAAGATAGAGAAACAGTGGAAAGGTTGCATTGGAGGAGCAGCAGCCTCCAGTACGTGGGACATGTAACATGATGGAGAAACTGCAAAAGTATCATGAGAAGGACTCCATGTACCTGTCAGCATTAGCAGCTGAAAAGAAGAAAAGATAGAGAGGCCTTAGATAACTTCCTATGAAAAGAATTAGAAAAATAAAATGGGAGGAATAGAGGAAGAACATGATCCACACAATTAAGAATAGTCACATGTGGATGGGAGAGTAATATGGATGGAAGAGAAATGGAAGAGTGGATACATGGAAGGCTGTCTGGCTTTGCATAAATGTCACTGTGAGGTGGAGAAGACTGAGGGAAAGGAGTGAGGGTCCTCAATATCAGTCCTTGATAGTCCTTTTCACACTGTTTGAAAAGAAATCTAAAAGTTGCATTTGTCTGGATATTTCTAAACTGAAAACCACAAGATTTATGGTAGCATTTTAACTTCAGATCTGTATCTGAAAGTATTAGGAATCCAGTCTCCTGAATACTAAGTTATTACTTATGGTACCAGACACCAGTTATTCGTTCTTTAGAAGAACACTAGTTATATCCCCTAAAGTCTGTGACCCTACTTCAGTGATAATACCGACCTGCTGTTTATGCATCTCGTGGATTGAGGATTAGCTTTTGTATACAATCAATATGTTGTTACAATTTCTAGCAAGATCATCTCAATAATTATTGAATAGAGGTGTCCAAGAGATCTCTGTTAAGGATATAGAGGTTTTTTTATTATTATTAATTTTTTAAACACAGGATGGTTATGAAGATTTGTTAATCATTTTGATAAAATTCTTCAGGTGAGAGAGTGTAAAATGTTAGTTCTCTTGCCTCTTCCAACTCCCACTTAATGCTTGAAAATATTTATTCATCATATAACCTTCAGATCTATTTTTTCACACTTTTTTAAATATCTGTTTATACCACCCATAGAGAGATAGATACCTACTTTCTTGAAAATACCTATCTCTCCAATTAATTTATTAAAAATACTGCTTCTGCTATTTGCTTGCAGGTATGTCGAGTGAAGAAGATTTCAAACTTCACCACGAACAACAACAACACTACTGAATATAATAATAATAAAACAGTAATACAGAAACTCCTACCAACTGAGATGCCCCTGGTCTTGTTACCTTTTTAGATGTCAGAAAACATTTCTGTGAAGTGTGTTCTTACAGGCTAGCCTAAACCACTCTGAAATGCTCAGTGGTTTGCTTTGAGTTGCATTACTCTTACATACCTCTCGTAGAGGTGCTTTATCAGATGAGATTTTGACAGATTTTTACATGCGTGAGTTTGTTTTCCTCTTCTGTCTCTCAAGAGTAATTGGAGAAAATGATTTAAATTGAGAGGAGAGAAATTAAATCTTTGCCTACTCTTGAAAGGGAATTTTCTAAAAGAATTTCCCAGACTGCCCAGACCAAAGCCCAGCAGTCCGCTGACCGGAGTTAACAGATAACCAAGGTCCTTGCTGTTGTATAGTAGAAATAGTAAACACTTAAATAGCACGAATTGACTCCCAAATCTCCAGTGGATTCCCAAAATTGAAAAGCAAAGGGATCTGGGAAGGTGCTGCATGGCCCTGTAACGCTGTATCCGTCTACAGGTAATGACACTCCAACTTCCCCTGCATGACTGAAGCCGGCCTTGCTCCTCCATCTTTTTACCTTTCTTGCCATCTGTTCCTGCTGCTCCAGCAGCCTCCCCGCTCTCCTCCCGCCAGGCCCTGTCTAAGCAGAAGGGTATTAGAGCCTCTGATGAGGTAGGCCTCAGGCCCCTCCATCACTCCTCGCCACGAGGAAAGCACCAGCTGTCTGGCTTCATTTGCATTTTCTCTCCAAAATAATGAAATTAGCCACGAGTATCCTGAGGTGATGCGAGCCGCAAATTTAGGCTCGATGTGTCAGTGCGTGCCGGGGAGGGAGAGGGAAGGTCACGGAGGCGCTCGGAGGATGCTCGCAGCATCGCAATTGAGGGCAGCAATCTTCCGCGTGCTGCAAGAGGCACCGCACAAAAGCCCTTTAACTGGGGAAAAGCTCGATTTTGATGCAGACCTTCCCAGCACCCTCACTCCGCGTACTTGCCTGTGACAGAAATGCCTACTTTGCATCAGTAAAAGCACCAAAATCTTCATCAACAGAAGGCTGAAATTGAAGTGCATTTTAGCTTACTGTGAGCATCACTTGAAAGGACGACCAGACAGTATTTTAATTTGTAGTTGACTGTACTATGGAAGTTTCTGGTGAGGCTGTTCTAGCCTCCCATCACACACTTTTATTCCACTGCTATTTAAACTAAACTGGCATTTATTCATTGGGAAACTGCGGTAGCTCCTTTGTCCTGCTGCTTTTTCCTGGATGTTTCAAGTAGAGAGGAAGATATTTGCTGTAGTGGTTCTCAGATGACTGCTAACAATAACAAACATAACCGAGTGGTGAAAACAAGCTGAGATTCGAGTCTTGCAAGCTGTTGTCACACCAGGGGCGACTCGTGTCTCTTCTGTTGTTCCTGTGTTATCCTGAGCTCATGCATGATCTGTGCGTATCTGTGTTGCGTACAAGCAAGTTGGTTCTCACATTCTAAAGAATATATTTTAAGAATATATTTTAAGAATATTTTTCTTAAGCTCCAGTGATAAACGTAAATACAACTTAAAGCCATTTAAAGAATCTTTAGAAGAATTACAGCAGTGGAGTAATACTGCATCTATGCAAAGAAAAAGATATTTTGAAAATAGGCATTTTCATTTAAAAAGAAATTCTCTTGTGTGCATATTTCATAGCTTACACTATGTCTACAAGCAGTTTACTTCATGTGAAGCATTCTGAGAAAGCAGAATTCTTACTGTGTGAAACAGTGTTCTCATACCTGCACCCCAACTTACTGTCTTTCTTTCAGACTTGAGAAGCAATTCTACACAAAAGACTCATCATGTCAAAGCTGATCAATGTGCTCTCATTTTCCTATCTTGCATTATGCTTACCATAAGCTTACATGCTTACATCCTTGTGTAAACAGTTAGCAGGGCATTACAAGCTAATCTCAGGAGGATTATTTTGAGCAAGTAATACTCTCCAAAAAATTGCAGATTAAAGATGATTCAAATTATTTATTATTTTAATGAACATTGTTTGACTTGCTGCAGCAAGCTAGGAATGTGTATTTTATATATATATATGTATATAAATACATACATACAAAAATATATATTAAAAATATACATTCACAAATACATATATATCTGTGCACACATATATATGCATGCACAGACGTATATACATGTATAGATGTACCTCTGTATGCCAGAACAGATTTGGCCATCCACTATTCCTAATTTTTGATCTACCAGCTGTACTCTGCTAACATAGCGAATTAACCTATAGGATTTCTAGAGCCCTTAATTGCTTGGACCGTGGATTTCGTAGGTTACCACAAGTTTTATGAGTCATTGTCCAGCAGAGAGCAGGTAAGTTTATCTGGTCAAACTTTGGACAAGAGCAGGCATATTGATAACTAGTAAATTCATTGTATTTTTCTAGGTTCATGAATATGGACATGGTTTTCTTTTTCACTTCCATACATACCTTATTTTCTACTAGTACTCTATAGACAATGAGGACAGGGATTAAAGTTGGACTAAAGAGAAGATACAGCACACATATTAAGACTAATATTAAGATCTTTTCATAAATCCTCCTTAGAATTTAATCACAAATATTTATCATATAGATTCAGTATAACTTTTCTTGATTTGCCCTGATTGGAAAATCTTGATGATATCTTGAGGGCTAGCTGGAATATTAACTCCTGTGTTCAAATGTAACACAAGGTATGTTTTTTGTTATTCTTTACCTTAAAAACATATTATATGTTATCTAGGACTGCATTACCTGTTCTCTCCTACCCCTGCTTCCCCACTGTGCTTGAAGAATAAACACAGGAAGAATGAGCAAAGCTGCTCTTGTTTGTTTTTGAAGTCTTCCTACTATTATGCAAGACAGATATCATGAGACAGGTATAGGACATTTCTGAATTCATGAAAATTGCCAGTAGCTAGAGCACAGCTGGTTTTGCTATTTGTTTGTAGTACAGTTCCCAGATCATGTAAGTTTAGGGTTTGGTCAAAGATAGTAACTGACTTGGTTGGTATTTCTGCATCAGCTTAAAGGATATGCGTACCCAACCTTGCAGCCATGAAGGAGTATAGATTCATATCTGCATAGTGACTGCCTGCTTCTCCTTCTTAGGAGCTGCAAAGCGTTGGGTTTGTAATCTTCAATTTCAATGACAGATATATATCTGAAGATCTACTGATCCTTCTCAGTGCTTAATTCATGTTATCTCTTGGGTATTTCTGTGCTTGCTTACAGTTCCATATCATATATCATTTCTAGAGGTGAAATAACTTTTCCTCCACCTAGCCATGGATTTGCTTGGTTAGTAAGACGTGTAATACAAACACTTGATGAAAAATAGTCCTGAGGGCCCAACAATAGCTTGCTTTCTAAAAAATGTATGCCTACTGAAAACGGGCAACAAGGATGGTGCAAAGTGTACAGGATGGTACAAAAAAATCTCTGAAATGCAGCAAGATGAGAAGGTATTTTTGCATCTACACTGGTTCTCTGGTCAACTTGAGATATCCATTTTGATTTATTCATCAGACAGAATGGTTTAAAGAGAAGGTAAAGAGACTTTATAGCATAAATCTTTGATTGTCTAAATCTTGGTCAAATTACATTCTTTGCTTTCTAATTTTTCTTGTGATCAGGTTTTCACCTCTTCCTATCATAAGCTATTGTACCAGACATGTGAATGACTCAAATCTTTTCTGTGCTTAGTCACCACTTATAATGATGCACCTGCCTGACAGCTCTTTATGTCAGTCAAAAGTCTAGGTCAGACACTTATCAATTGACCCTGTGTTAAAGGTAGACATTCATTTCAGCAGCTGTCAATAGATACATTTCTACTGGAGGCTGTATCTGTAGAGTGATTTATAAGTGAGTCTGCATGGACTTCAAAGGATGGGAAATATTGAAAATTAACAATAAAGGTCTTTTTTACCTTGTTTGTCTAGAAAGTGTTTTTCATTACACTGCCATTAAAAGGAGAGGCCTTGATTGTGAGAAATGCAGTAAGTCGTACCAATGATCACATCTAAAATGCTACTTAATCTCTAAGTCCTTTTCAGATATAAACCATTACAAATAAAATGCTGGTCTTTTGTACTCTGCTAATGTGGAAGGAGCACCTTCTGATTATTAGCTGCAGTTACCATGAGCTCCCAACCTGGGATGGTGTCTACACTTCTCCTTCTGAGGTGTTAATCACAAATCTGCCAATCCTGTCCCCCTTACAAGACAAGGAAAGAAATGTGAACATGTAAAAATTCACAGAGGGGCCCAGGAAAATTTCCCTGACACACTCCCGCTGTGACACCACAGCAATTGAGGAAGGCCTGTCATTTGGTTGTCAACCTTTGACCTCAGCCAGACATATTTTGAAATGATGTGAAAAGAATTGCTGTGCTGTACGGCTGGCTCCTTACAGCTTTGCATGTCTGTCCTTGATGTCAGTCAAAAGTAGTTAACTGGCACCCATGGAGTCTAAAAAAAAAAAAGCTCCTTTAAAATAACAGTAATGACTTCTGTTAGCAAGACTAGCTCTTGTCAAGTAATGACTTTATGACATAAGGTATTGTTTATCTAGGCATCGCTCTCTTACTTGCATTTTAATGAGCCTAATTAATAATAAGTTAGAAGTCCTCAGCTATTTCTTCACAGCTGGACCATATGCACTAATTACACTGAGTGTGCAAACTTAGACTAATCCCTTCGTCAAAAGAAATATTTTAATTTAAAAAACCTCAATGTACTTTTTTTTACTTGATTACTTTAAAGATGTAATCTTTTCATTCTGGCAAATTTGCACAGAATCAAAGTAAACCCAGGAGTGAGGGAATTCTATAATTTATAATTTTTCTAACGTTAGACCTCATCCTTAAAATAATTGAGGAAGATCATTCAAGAGCAGAGTGGTGTCAGGTTCATTTCTGATGTGCGCTTGGTTCCATAAAGGTAGGAGATAATAATTCTGAAGTTGAAGGATAATCACCAATCTCTAGGAAAAGATCCTTCCTGAACAGAAGCATAACGAATAACTAATCTTAGGTGCATAAAGGGTGGTATTTATGCAATACAAATTACTGTTATTCTCCTTCCATAATCACAGGCAAGCTGGGGATGTTTCTGTTGTCAAAATACAACAGGATATATAACAGCAATCAGACACTTCCCGAAAAGCAATGAGATAATATTAATTCTGTTTAATAACAGTGTAGTCAATATCAGATCAAGTATTATCATTTGAAATTAAGATGGGCGATATTGCCATAAAAACGTACATTTGCAGTCTAATAAAATAGAAGTTGTTCTTAAAAGAAAATCCTAATTTTCATCTAATAGTAAGTCACCTGACCAATTTACCAGTTTGACTGTTTTTCAACATGAAAAAGGCCTTACGATGCTTCTGAAATCCCTTAATGACACTTTGAGCTACACAATTTTCTACTGATCCAAACAGTGGATTTTAGTGACTGAAAATAAGAACTACAGTTAAATTAATATTGGTACTATTAATATATCAGGTGGATAAATAAAATGCTATCAAAATAGGCGTGACATTAGCATTCCATAACTAAAGAGAAGATGTTCCAAAAAAAAGAGTAAGAAAATCCTGCAGGCAGCTTTATAAATGCCCAGCCTACAAGCTTCCATATGTTTTCTAACATCCCAGTCAGCTCAAATTCACTATCATCTGACACTCTTCTCAGCAGAAGTAGAATCCAAATCAACCACATGGACCATGAACTCCCCCTATTTTAGCTAGTATGGTCACTGTTGTACAGATTTCAAAACAAGGAAATATTGACAGAATTGTACAGTCCTCTTGATAGTTTTTCATATTACCCAGTAAAATTTGTTCATGTTCATGACTTTTACTCCTACACAGTGAAAATAGTTGGAGTATGAAACCTGTATGCGAAGGTCCATAGTGAAAAAAAAAAGTGAAAATATATGAAAGAGTGAAAAGAAGGAAAGAAGGAGAGGAGAGGAGAGGAGAGGAGAGGAGAGGAGAGGAGAGGAGAGGAGAGGAGAGGAGAGGAGAGGAGAGGAGAGGAGAGGAGAGGAGAGGAGAGGAGAGGAGAGGAGAGGAGAGGAGGAAAGGAGGTGAGGGAGGGAGGGAGGGAGGAAGGAAGGAAGGAAAAGTTTTTTAGTCCAGTGCAGCTATAAGCAATTATAATGATCTAATTCTTCTGTTTCTCCACCTTAGATGTCATTGCTCTTGGACCTTCTCATCATACACCTTTTTTTTCTTAAACTTGCTTACTCTTTTGAACAAGTGACTTTGTTACTAGCACTATTTTTTCCTCTGTTATTGCCCTTTGACTTTTTTTTCCCCCCCAATTCCAGGGTATTGTTTGGTATTTAGATATTGCCTCATTTATGTACTGGCATCATTACTGTAGAGAGCAACACACTGCTGGTATGAGAATCTTTTGATTCTTGAAATGAGAGTCTTTCCCCTCCAGACCATTCACGCTCCAGTTTATGATCTCAATGTACTGTCTGATTCTAACCTTGTAGTTTAGTTAATTCTGAGCTCCAGAGCAGTGTGGTTCTGAGGTACTTCTTTGTCAAGATATTGCTTTGCTATATTCAAGGGAAAAAGACAGTATAAGAATGAGTTAAATACAATGCTAACTATCAGTTACAGGAATTACTTTCAGCATTATAAAGCCCTTTATTTTTCTTTGCTTCTCATAAGAATGATTGGAATATTTTAGGTATAAACACAATATGCCAGCTATTCTCACATGGCTCACATATTAATACAGCCTTTTAATAGTATCTGAAATGTGTTGGTGGAGGTTGCTGATGTTTCCAGCATTTTACTACGGTTAGAAAAACCTCCTCTATGTATCGTGGCAGGTTTGGTGGTGGTGGTGGGGTTGTTATTTTAAAGGAGCTATTTAATTTTGATCAGATCTTTTAAACGATAGAAGTAGTCCCACTGGAGACGGATTAGTAAGCAGAGGGTAGATGAGGCAGTCAAAAGCACAAACAGCAATTTGCCACATGGTCTGTGTAATTTATCACATAAATGTCTCTGACACATTTGTGGTACGTGTATATCCTACCAGTTTGATTGTGCTGGGCTTATCTATTCACTTAAGATGTTACCCAGCCTTCTACTGGTAATGAAAGCAAAGGCTTAGTTGCACTGAGAGTTGACTAGTATTTAGTCTGTATAACATGGCATTAAAAAGTAGGCATACCAAAAATTCTTTGTGTTGAAGATCATCACAAAATTTGTATCAAATCAAATAATTAAAATAAGAATTATCCTCAGCTTACAATTGAAAAAAGAAAAATAAAAAGGTGCCTTTAACAAAGTAAGCTGTCTGGAGCACTCTAGTCTGTATCTCTAGAATATGAAGGTACAGGGAAAGAAAACAACTGGCACAAGCTAGTTTAATCATAAATACTTTGTGCATGTCTATATAGCCTAAATGCTGTACTGTACAGAGATATCTATGCTAGCTAATACATAGAAATATATATTTTTGTGGTCTGCAGATAACTGCATGGATATTAATGAAATTCAGTCATTTGTGCTTGAGGCATCATTTCCCCTAGATCGTTTTATTTATTTCATATTTTTATCTACTGCTGCATCAGAAGGGCTAGTTTGCTGGAGTTTCTTTCAAAGCTGCATTGCAAAAACAGTGCAGGCATCATGCTGTGTGCACCTGATCGAGTTCCACACCACCAGGAATTCCTACAAGGCTTTGTGCTCCATATGAAAACACAAAACCAGAATCAGTGTTTTTATAGAAATAGCTTACTTATTAAAAACAAGACATATATGCTGTCATTTTTTTCTGCTTGAACTACAGCTCCTGTTAGATCCTTCAACAAACGAGCTTGCAGGAATGAATAGCCACTACTTTATTACTACATTTTAAATTAAAAGTAATATTCACTGGGTATGGTGTAAGACAACAGTGTTAACATGAAGATGAGCAGGAGTACCATGGCTAATGTAAGATACAAGTATAAATGTATATTTTAAGTGACAGATATCTTAGCAAAGTCATCATGATATTCTCCTGTTTATTCATACTGCCTGGTTTTGTTTTGTGTGTGTGTATAAAAATTTGCTCTGTGCAGCAAACTGGAAATGCAAGTTGCGGGATGAAGGTTATATAACATTTCCAATGTCTGAGGTTTAACCAAATTCAGGGATATCCAAGACAAAAGAAATGCTGTGCAATTCTTTTAATTGAAAATACTTAAATCCTTTAGGAAGCAGGGCAGTCAAGCTGTGGCTGACCCCCAAAACATCAGTGGAGATGGATGGCATGATCTCTCACTCTTAGATGTGTATATACATAAATTATTTTTCACCCTAGATAAATGAAAAAAAAAAAATGAAATACTCTGATTTCATATACTTTAAGAAAAGTGCATTTTATATATTCCTACTTGGCTGAATTGCAGAATTCAAAAGAATTTTAATTTGTTCCCATTGAAGAGTAAGGAGGTTTAAGCAGCAGTGATGGTTGGAGATGAAGTTACTCCTGCCCATCCTGAGCTGCTGCTTAAGAAACCTACTAGAGTTGCCAGAGGAAGCTTGTGACATGCTGTAAGTTTAATTATGTTCAATTCATTAACACAATTAGAGCTGTGAACAAATTTATTGACACAGCCAGAATCACTTAGAAACGGCAAGTAAGTCATAGATTATGGGGACTTGTTCTCCATCCCTATATGTTGAGCATGATTCTCTGGCAAAATACATCAGTCGGTCATTTGGGAACGTGTCTGTGATGCACGGGGTTTTCCCTTTCCCTGAATCATTTGAGCAGGATTTCAGCAGAAATGCTTCATTACTCTGTAATGAAAAACAAAGGCCTTGAAAAGAAAGGCTTTAACACTAACACATTAATAATAAACAGTTATGAATGGTTCTTTTGCTGAGTTTACTGACTAATCTCTGACAATTGAATGAAACATTCCCGTCCTTCAAAAGAAATTTTCAAATACAAATGCCAAATTGTGGCTCCAGTGGCTAATTTAGTAAATTCATCAGAGAGACCTTATTGAGAATCTGCCACTTGAAAATTCTCACCACTTACCCTCTGTAAAAATCTTTCTGTTGAGGAAGAACAGATGTATTTCAGATCCCAAACCTGACCAAAATCAGAATGTCGTTAACTTTTGCAGAGAATCTCCCCAAAAATTACATCTTGTCTTAAGCATGTGTTTGTATAATAAAAGTATGACAAATAAATCAATGAAATAATGGACTGGAGCTTCAATGAATAAATGTAGGATAGATCTAAAGGAAAAAAAAATCTCCACAGAATTTCCATTCCATGCTATCAGCACAGCACCTACTTTTGTCTGATTCACTCCCAAAACTGGTGGCTCTCCCAAGAGACTCAAGCAAGGTCACAGCGCTCTGTATGAAAGCCTTGTGATTGCACAGGAACTGAAACTACCTACCGGCAGCCTGACTCCGCTGCAGCAGGATTGCCAACAAATCCCTGCAGATATTTGCACAAGCCCATCGTGATGAGGGAACCATTAGATGATCTCCAGGGGTCTCTCCAGCCTCAGCCATTCTGTGATTCTGTGAAATATGCTCAGCCCAAAGTTACTCATAAGGACTATTAAACAAATCAGTATTGTAATTGCCAGATGGTGAAAGAACAAAGGCTTTGTGGATAGTCATCATTTTCTTTTGTTTTCTTTAATATAGTTTTAAAAGCACAAGTTGCTTTTTCTTGAGCTTTAGAAAATAAGGGAACCCCAGATAAAATAGAAGTGTCACAGAAGTTTGCATTTTGTACAGAAATACCAGTAAACTGGGAATGGCCAAAACTTCATGGCCATTAAGAAATATATGTGTAAGGACTTGTAGAGAAGCTTGATCTGCTTTTCCAAGAAAGTTTTGTATCTTTAGTGATAACACAATCAAAGTAAAACCTAGTGTGAGGTTACACTGTTTGTCACTAATTTATGAACACCAGGCAATAAACAGGATCTCCACTGTTCCTTTGTTAGCCTCTGTGACCAACATTTGCATTGCTTAACATAGGGCAGAACTTAACAGATCCATATCATCTGGTTCACAGAATTTATTTCCTTGAAAATTTTCCAGTCATTTTCCAGGAGAGACTTACATAGAAGGTGTCTACAAAATGTAGTGTGATTCCCTATGGCACCCTCCATAGAATGCATAAATTCTACAAGCGACTTCTCAGCACAAATGAATAATAGTTTCTGGCACTAACACATGTTAGGATTACTTTCTAGAGTCACTAACTCTTAGTATTATATATGCAGAATGACCAGAGGACAGGATATTACCCAGCTTGGGTCAGGATTGGTGATGCTAGAAACCAAATACCTGTCCTTACTTAGGCTGGGCTGAACTTAGGAATTTGCAAGTACCAGAAACATGGGTGAGAGGCATCACGAGAAATTATTTTTCTTACTACTTTCTACTGAATATATTAAAAAATAAAATATACTTGTCTTGATATATGCATTGCAGTTGTAAAATTCCTATGTACTCTTTGCAGCATTTACAATGAATTAATTGCAGCAATATATATATTAATATGGTGGAGTTGTTGGATACACCTTAATAGCACTATTAAAAAACATATATACTGTACATACACTATTTTGCAAGCAATCCATAGTGCATCTGAAGGCCTTTAATAGCTATCATAAAAATTAATAATAAAATGTGTAAAGGATAAGCTACCATGAAAATTGTAGAGAAAAATGATGACTTGTGTGTTTTAGAGGATGTGGCTTACATATATGCTGTGGCGTTACTTATATTTACTTAACAATTTATTGAAAAGATGTATTTAGGACTTAGATAATCTGATGGGCTTTTCCTTTCACCTCAGATTACTGAAATCAAATACGATTTTCAGTGTAAGCGAATTGGGTTTTGGTGCATTCCACTGCTTAATGAATCTTTTAATAGCAAAACTACCATAGGCTTTGGCATAATGCACCAGAATTAACTGTTTCAGCACGGGAAAAATCCAGAAAAAAAAAAAAAAAAAAGGTATAGTTGTGGCCATGAAAGAGATTTTAATGGAAGAGCTAAACTTCAAAGTTTTCATCTGACCAATTATATCTTTAGTGTTATTAGGCAAATAAAAATAAATTCACTGAGTTGCTGCTATGAGCATTATTCAGGAGCCAATAACAGGCTGGCAGTAAGCATTCAGTCTTTTTTTTATGATTGAGTGAAACCAGGGATTGAAATTATGAGTAATTACATATTGTGCAGGACCATGAAGAGATTCCAAACCAGTTCCAAGCTAGCTAGATTCAGCACCTTTAAGTATGCCTATTTGTCTGTGGACTTGCACGCCCGTTCTGGTACATAAAGCTACACAGTGTCTGGATCAGCGCTGCCTGGCTCTTCACTGCGCAGTGTTAGCCATACGTGCCTGATCAGATTCCCCGCAGGAATTTCTTTTGCAGAGTTGCATTGCACCACTGTAAACCTGCTGTGACTCCAGAAGTCATTTTGATGGACTTCTTTTTAAAAAAGATTGAAAGGTGATAAAAAGTTTACACTGATAAACAAACAACAGCTTTCAGTCTATTATTCTACTTTTCTTTGTCCAACACTAATCTTGTACTTACATTAGCTTCTCCCATTCACCTTTCGGTGCAGTGTTGCCATATGTGACCGTGGATCTACAGCTGCAATAGCTACGGTGTGAAACCTCTCCGATGCATCAGGGGTATTGGTCTGCCCTTTGGTTCCCAAAGTCAAGCCTGACTAGCCCTTTGCCTACAACACAAAGTCATGTCTGCTTGGAGTCTGAACCATAAGAGTGTCTGAGACCAACTCACACGCACAGAAGCTGATTGATGAAGCATGATGTATCCCTTAATTAAGCAGAAGCTACTAATAAAAATGAACGTACTGGATGATTTGTGTGATTCTCACAAGGCAGCCATATGTGCTTCACACTGGTGGTGGGAAAGGGTGGCATGCAGCTGATGCTGGGAAGCTGCAAAACAGGAAACTTGTTAAAAGAGGCAGTTTGGGTGCCGTCACTACTTCAGGGCAGTCCGTAATTAATGCCCTCCTCTCCTCTTATCCCTGCTTCTGTGATAAGTTGTTCTCTCCTTCCTCTCCATACCATTTATTAGCATGAGTCCTTGCTATCTTTGCTGCTCCCAGAACAGCACCTACTTCTTCTTTTGCTCAGACTGCAGCATTTGAGGGGGATAAAATTCCCCCAGTCTGCAGTCTGTTCCCTCTTCAGTGAGCTACAAACATGTTCGTTTCAGCAAACCTTCACAGCAGTGAGGATCCACGTGCCTCTTCTGTGTTTTCCCCGTATGCACTTTGTTGCATCCAAGGATGCACAAATTCCTGCTGTATGCCAGAGATACAAGCAAGGAATTTAAAAGGAGAGGTGATGTGCAAAGCAAAGTTTAAATCCTCAAGCTCCTCACTCATTATGTCTGAGGTAACAGACACAGTTTTTTTCTAGGTGTAAGTTTCTTTAAGAGGCCAAAGTAAGCCAACACCTCAGTTGCCTGGGAGACATACACTCTCCTCACGCAAATAAATGTTCTTTTCTGAAACTGTCTGCATTGGAAAAGAGCAAAGAAACCCCTCCTTTGATATGTTCAGAACACTTTTATTAAGCACATGTTGGAAATGAGCAGCTTGGCAAGAGCTCTGCCGGAAAGCAACAGGAGTCTAGCAGAAATCAACAAAGCCAGGCCTTAGAAAAGAGGCAAGCCTCATGGTATTATTCCTACATTACTAGTATTATGTGTAAGAAATGGCATCCCTAAAATATGTAAAACAGTCCTTTCACTCTGCTCAGGACTGCTAAGAGAGCACCACAATGCTCTGTTCAGTTTTGGATGCCACATTTAAGAGATGTGGCCTAACCATGGAAAAGAATCTACGGAGAGAAACTGAAAGGATCATTTGGTCAAAGAAAGTGAAGATAGAAGCGAAACAACAGGAATGATCTTATTTATAAAAGGCGCCTGATATAAAAGAAAGGAATAAACTTTTCTCCATGTCCTTGGTCAACAGGACAAAAGATAACAAGCTTAAATTGATGTCATGGTGATGTAGACTTAAATACTAGGAAAAACTTTCAAAAACAAGGATAGTTAAACACTGGAATAGATTGCCTAGGGATGTTTTGGAATCTCCATGATTGGAGTTTTATGAAAACAGGTTAGACAAACATCTGTCAGGAGTGATTTAGGTATGGTTGATCTTGCCTTGAGGTAGGGGGATGAACTAGACGACCTCTAAAGGTTCCTTTCAGGCCTCTTTCTTTCAATTCTATAAAAAATACACTAAATGATTGCATATAGAATCGAGTTTGGCACCTTTTAGTAAGTCTCATTGTTTCTGCTTTCCTGTTGTTCGCTTTGCAACTCAACCATGCTGAAGATTGCAGGTTTTAACAGGAATCTTAAAAAGCTGCTTAATGCCAAAGAGTGCTCTGATTCTTCTACACTGTTACATTTAATTAGGATTTCTAATTAATCTTCTCTGTGTATTACACTATATTCAGCCATCAGTGTTAATAAAATCTTTGCTTAGTTTAAAGATTCTCTGAAAGTTTTCATTTGGAAAGTGAGACCATCTGGCTGGCCTCTCTACCTCACTAGGATTAGATTCTGGGTAAAGTGCACTCCATCTGTTTCTGAGATTCATGTATATATTACACAAAAAAATGTGTGTTGGGGCAAGGCTGAAGAGAGATTTCATTGCCAAGATAGCCAAAATACAGTCAGATCTGTCTGGAGAAGCTCTTTGATATTCTTGAGGAAAAAGAAGGTTGCTTTCCGTACATTATCCATGTCTTTTCACAAGAGGGTTGTTTATTGCCTCCCACAGTGTAAGGTAAAGCCAGCCACTGAAGATATAACCCAATATTCAGCTTAAAATAATGAAATAGTAATGCCTGTTTTATACTATGATTCCAGAAATGGATTCTTCAACACCCCTGGGTATTGCCAAGTTGTCCCTGACAAAGGTGAAATATCTGTGGAACTTGCTGCTGACAGGGAATACTGCAGTGCAAAACAGGACCAACTATTTAAACTCAGCTTCTGAGTCAAGATGAGCTCAGTTCCATCTGCTAGTTCATGCACTCACATCCCCTTAGCACCCCACATATGTTTGTTGGCACTTCATTGACTTAATTAAACAAATTGAATGCAGTGCTTTACTAAACAAAGTACAGTATGTTTTGCAAGTGGGAATTTTGACAGCTGGAACACTTTCTTGGCTATGGTTATAGGGTGACTTTTTAAAATGCTCATACATGCAGATGAGTAGATCACCCAGCCTTCCTGATTTACTCCATATATTATGGGTTGTTTAGAGAGATCCTGTGGTTGAAACTGTTGTGATACGGGATCTGTTCCAACTGCAGCACACAATTCCTGTTAGCCTTTGCCCTCATCCTATCACTGAAAGGAGGTATAAAGAGTTTATGGAAAGACAGCTCTCAGAACCAATCATCTAAATGGCAAAGGATGCTTATCTTACCGTTTCAGACCCGTTCTCATCTTTCTGTTCCGTTTTGGGTTGAGTAACATCAAAAGAGTCCTGGAAAGTGCTGCCACTATGAAATTTTGGGCTAGTCATGCAAGATTTCTTCCCAGCAGTAGATGATGATCCAGGGTGAATGCACTGTTTTTCATAGCGTCTTGATCAGAGGGGGGAAAAAAAAAAGCTAATAACGGCTTGTAAAATTTAACTGATGAATTTAAACCTTATTTCCAATTTGACCTTGAATCATAAACTGCACACTACCTTTTAATGGGAATACCACTTTTCCTTTTCCTTTTTTTTTTTTTAATTTAAGTTTCTATTATATTTCTCAGACAGTAGAGTATAGGCTTGGAAAAAGATCACATCTCATTGGATTCTTGTCTTTGCTTAACTGAAACGCATGGAGACCAAAGACACATAAACCAGCTTTGGACTTTAAAGGCACTTCATTATAAAATGATCATGGATATATGGAATTCCGTCCTGACTTTTAATAGGCCTTATTTTTGTTCATGTTTCTTAAAAAAAAAAAAATGCAATATCATTTCTGAATGTAAAGAACCATTAGGTACAACTTAGCTTAGCTATTTAGAACTTAAAGTAGATAACGGTGACTTTCACTGATACTGGTAGATTTATGGGGCCATCATTAAAAAAGAGTGAAGTGGCCTTGATCAATGTTTTCAATGGATGAGGTACATACTCGCTTTCCATCAGTATCAGACATGCGTTGTTACTTTTCCTGCCTGTTCTTTTTTCTGATAAAAGATATAAATTGTGACCAAAGGAAGTCTCCTTTCTTGAGGCTCCCTAATACAGTTTCTTTGGAACAGACAGGCATATGCACAAGATTTCACTCTGCCCCATATCTTCCTCTTTTATGATAAACTCCCCTTCAGGTCCCTAAATAAAGATTTGAAATATTTGGACATCTTTAGTGCTATTTTTGCATTTTGGAAATGGAACAGAATCATTCTCTTCGGTATTTGAAAATTCAGAGTAAATCTGTCCCATCACTGGATAACAGATACCAAGTGGCTTCATTATCAGAACAGAGATCATTAGAATTAAAAGGATGAATATATTATTTTCAACATTTCTGTGAATATAAACAGTATTTTAAATATTTCAAATGAAACAACTTTCATATTTATAATGTTTTTCAGAATTTTACCCCAATTATTTCTTTTTAATTTCTAAAATACTTTTCCTAAGTTGCTTTTGTGATGTCTTGTTCAAGATGAAACTTCTTTCACATGTCAGATCAAAATAAGTCTCATGATCAGAGAGAAATTTAGTATTGGGAAAATGATGCTACCTTTATTGTAGATTCTGAGTAATATGAATTTATGACTAATTTGGATTTGGACTAAAATTATCCAGCTCAATCTATTTTTATATTTAATTAATGAGGAACAACATGAGTCATTCACATTTCAGCTGTTTATAAGAGATTTTCAGATTTATGATGGAACCTGAAATTCCTCAAAAAAGATTCTCAAAAAACATTCTTCCCACCCAGACAAAACCATGTATTTTAGTCACTTCTTAAGAATAAATCAATTCTGGATACCTGTTGCATTTGTGAAAAAATGTAATAATAACAAAATCATGACACTAATTAAACATTCACAAGATTACAAAAAGTTTGAATTTGTCCAGGTTCCTAACATGTCAGGAAATTTTTTTAGTCTTTTCTTATGCAATCAGTTTGGTTAAAAAAGAAGATGCCGGGCAGAGAAATAGCTAAAATCTAAGAGATAGTAATATCTGAAATAATCTGAAAGAGTAACATTCTCTACTTTTCACCATAGGAAATATGTGAAAGGGTGATAGTCCAGCAAGGACTTGTAAAAATTATAATAAACTGTGAACTCAAATAAATAAATGCTATTGAGACTACAAATCCCCAGGCATGTCTGCAGTAACTTGCAGCTTCTGAAACCATCCCAGACCAAAAAGTTAAGCTTGTCCGGGGTGCCTCACTGCCTTCTTGAGGATGAGCAAGCAAAGCTGTCACAAAGCTTTCCAGCCAAGAGAGAGCCTCTTTCAGTTCAAATGCTGTAACCTAGTGGGTTGCTATCTTGTAGCAAGTGGCCTACCACATGCTATTCCAAATTTCTAAGTGCATGCATGGAGTCATTGCGGTACTGTTAAGTTCCTACTTGGTCAAGGTGTAAAACAGTGGGGTTTTTATGATTAAAGAGATGGAATTGGGTTAAACATAGATGTAGCAAAAGGACCTAGTCATTTTAGCTAATACAGAACTTGAGGAGGAATAATGCAGTCTTCACTGTAAAATATTTTATTAGAAAAGGAGAGATGTACTTAGAAAACTTTTCAAAAATTTTGAACATTTTTTGGGACAAGTGATTCGGCATTTGTTATAATATAGTTGATTTCACTTCTGTGTGTAGTAGCTGTGAAGAATTAAATGGATGGATCTGTTGTATGGGAAATGAAATATATCAGTCCCATTTTCAGAATACTAGAATATACTGGAGTTTAAATAGAAATAAAGACTTCAGAGCAACAGGAGTAAATATTCTTGTCTTATAACAAGAAACATACCTTATTACTGTAAATGGTTAGATCTCATCATTTGATCATGTAATGTATAAAGTCATCAAAGACCCTTCCTGATTCTTGGTGTTTAGCAACAGCTGTGAGATATATGGACATGAATAGAAATGAATGAGAGCTAAATCATGTGTTAATCATTCCCAGAACTAGGTCAAACATAAGCTCTGTCTTGATGTTTACAATCATAGATGTCTGTCACAGTCATCCTCTCCAACAGTCATTAGACTACAAGTGAAGATCTAACAAGCTGTAGGAATTGAGAATGAAGTAACTAAATGAAAAACAGTCTCAGTCAGAATTTCTGCATTCCCAGAGACAACAGTGACTTTTTAGTGCATTTTTTGATGCAGGCATTTTACTCTAAGCCACTCCATTATAAATTTATGATTGCCGTTATTGGTTTGAATAAAGCAGGAACTGATTCTTACACCTTCCCAGAGTAATACTGCCTCTTCTTTTTCTTTCCAGCTTAAAATCTGACTATGATGAAGCTCAATAAAGGGAAATGCAAAGTCTTGCTCCTGTAAAGGGATAACCCCATGCATCAGTATGGGCTGGTGGTCAGCTGGCTAGAAGCATCTTTGTGGAGAAGAACTTGACATCCTGGTAGACTATAAATAGACTATGAGCCATCAATGTCCCTTTGCAGCAAAGGTGACCAACAGCCTCTGGTCTGATTTAGGAAGAGTGTTGCCAGCAAGTCAAGGGAGATGATCCTTTCCCCTGATTCTGGCACTTGTGAGACACATCTGGAGCGGTGTGCTCCCTCAGTACAAGGCAGTAGAGTCAAACAGGTGATGTTTCAGCCAGCTGTATGGGAACAGACTTGCTATGATGGTAGCTTGCCATTAGCACTGAACAAATGGTCTTCTCCAGAAGGGGATATTTGTGTGGACTGCATCACCCAATATAGAACACACACATACACAGAAATAAAGTAATGGCAAAGTGGAGAATAATGAGAATACAGCTTGAACAATGTTCACACTTTCCATACCTGAAAGCCATTTTTTATTCTAAAATGAGGATAATGACAACTGTAGTCATGAATCATGAGCCTATTCTAAAGATGAGCAGCTCAGACTTATTATAAATCCTAAGAATAAACAAAAAGCTGGAAGAATTAAGTTTGCTAGTAGAAAATGTTATAGTTGATCAAATGAAGCATCTGGACAAACAATTGCTGCAATACTGTGCAATAACTTCAATAAAAAGTGAAAGGAAGTTAATCCTTACCTCTCCTTCCTTTCACAACAGTACAATAGAAGTATGACTTGCTAATTGACAAGCCTTGTCTCTTTATAAAAACAGAGTTGGTGTTAGATAAACATAACAGTCTGTAATTGTCAAGGCCCCTAATTTGTATTAGAAGCAGAGATACAGAATGGAGGAGGGCTTTTCAGTTGAAGTTATTGAACAGCTTAAGGTGAAACAAGAACATCTTTAACATTTATTAGTCTAAACTTCTATTTGAAGATGCTATTACTTCATATATACAATAGCATAGCACTGGTGAACATTTTTAAAATTAAATCTTATATACATAGAGTCTCAATGTTTTTTTCTTGAAGTGTATCTATGATTTAACTCAACAGATTTCTACAGTAAGGAAATTCTTAACCAAAAGATTTTTGAAGGAAGAAGTTTGACACAAATTCTCAATATGTCATATTTTGGCAGTGATTGCTTAATGCAGCACTGCACTAATGAATTGCTCCACTGCATCCTCTGATCATGAATATGAATCAAAGTACTATAAACTGAACTCAATGTACTGATAAGTGACTGTATCTGATTGTTCCAGCAGCCAGATGATTTTCTCATTAATGAGTTGAACTATTAAAAGATGGAAGAATATGAATCCAACCCAGCTTTGCATTGTCTGAACTTCTTTGCTGACATTTTTCCATGCTTACTTACCAGAAATCTCGTGCAAGTAGTGAAAGATAAAATTCACAAGAAAATGTTTTAAAAATGCAGTTAAAATAAAAGCTTCAAGGCTCAATTTCTGTTTCTGATTACATGGATGTGCCTCCTTTTAGGCTGTGGTGGTTCTGTATTATGTATTATCATGGAGCAATACAGACTTTTTGAATCTCTACATTCTCAGTATAGGAGCACATGGCTACCACTAAGAGACAAAACTTCTCCTAACAAACATAGGTACTTTCTCCACTATGCAGATCTCCTAATTTCATTAAATTGATAACAGCTGATTTATGACTCAAATAAATGTGTCAAATAAATCTTTTGGGATAACAGTAATCTTGTAGAAATATGTTTGAATTCTGGTGCTCTCAGAAATGCTTATTCAATGTCAAGCATTGCTGTGTCAAACTTCAATATTGTTGATATATCAAATTACTCTTAAATTGGCATTGAACCTCTCCTCAAGCTGAAGCATAAGTTTCTACATTAAGTAGCATAGGAGTGACAAGCTTCACCATTTTGCTTTGTTGTCTACCTGTGGTTACATCTTGATTAGAGACAACCTTCAGCACAGGTGCATAATGAGATTTTTAATTAGCTGCAGAGCCCCTAACACTTCCAGAATTATATTCCTACATACGTTTGAAGTGTGACCTATTAAAAATTGAAATGTTGCTTTGAAGCAACAGCATCATATTGAAACCAAAAAAGTGTAAAGAGCAAACAAAATGTGGTCAACACTATTATAGCAATTCTACCTCTAGAGGGCATTACAAGCTAAATGTTATTTCTGACGAGTGTTGAGAGTATCTTGAATCGGCCCAGAAGATTTTGAATCATTAAATTATGAGATTTTCTGTGTTTACAACATCAGCTATGAAGGTGCCAGCAACACTGGAAGATCTTTAATCCACAGAGCAACAGCAGAAAGCTTTGGTAAGACAGCATATTATCAGATGTTTCATAATAGTCCCAAAACATCTCATGATGTGAGATCCTGAGTACCTCCTGCTCAAGTGCAATGACTTTTCCTGAATCTTTTTTAAGTGCTATGATTCCTACTGGTGGTTAAACCTAAGATCATGAGGACATCGGCCATTAGCAGAGTTGCTTTGAATCCTTGGCACCTGGCACACAGGCTAGTATGGAAATAAAGACCGTATTATTTGACTCTGTAAGGTGATAAGATAGCAGTGGGTGTCCAGGTATTAAGTTCCAGATTTTTTACACATTAGACAAAGATATCTAACTGACATATCAGCAATATTCTGTTAGCCAGACAGTATTACCAGTTCTTCACAGTATGTGCTGCTTTCTAAAGACATTTGATAAGTTACTTCAGCCATGCAGCATGAAAATGCCTAGCAGTATTTTTTTTTCCTTTATGAAGGAGGATTAAATCAGTTACAGATCACAAAAAGCATTTGTGTTTCTGGGGCTGAAAAGCAAGGACCATGCAGCTCAAGCTGTAGGCTGAAGGCCATATTTTATTATTGTAGGAAACAGTAACAAGGTTGATTTTATATAGTTCAGTATTGACTCTGTATGTTTTGCTACATTTGTTCAATTACAATTGACTGAATTACATTTAATGAAGCAATTATAGTAATTGCTCTTTTTATAAAGACTGATACACAATTTCCTGTATTTGTCCATTTCTCTGGCACCTCTGTGATTCTTTTTGATATTCAGGTAATGCTGTAAGTAATTTGCTAAGTGTCAGAGCCAGCTACATTTCTAAAAGGATAAATATATTGCAGACTCATTGAGACCCATGGATTTTTTTTTTCAAAATTGTAATGTTCATTTCCCTGTGCCTTTATCTATAACATCCTGTGTTTCTAAGATTTTGACTTGTGAAATTATATTTTACCATATCCTACAGCACAGAAAAAAGCTCCTCAAAAGCATGCACCATTCAGTGTTAGCATGCTATGGAACAATAGTTTTAATAATAAGAAAAAAATTACATTAAATCATTTTAAATACATTACTTAGGCATAGTAAAAATAATTTGATAATTAAAACTGATAAACTATATCAATAACATGCTAATAACCACAAATAAAGTAAAATAATTACACAGTCACCTAGTGCTTATATTGATAGACAGACTAGTTCTATCATGACATCATCAAAATCCTTACTGAATTATTCACAGTATATTGCAGTAATATTCTTAAAATATCAAAATTCTAGCTTCAAAGGGCTTTAAACATTTTCCTATGTGTCTATTGAAACCACAATAAAATTTTCTTAGTCAACTTGGCACATTCTTTGCCTTGCCAGAGGGGATTACCATTTGTAAATGGCGATACATCCCAGAGTGTCAGAAGTGAAGTCCATCCCTGGGTTGAAATTTATCTTTTATTTCCTTTACCCCTTTCTCTGCTAGCAAGTATTCCTGGAATGTGTAACATCTGTTTGGAAGTTTGAATTAAAATTGGCAAGACCCATCTAAAACTTCATCAGTTATATGCTTTTATATTTAAAAATTTCTGTAAACTAATTCTCTCTTCCCTCTATGAATGCATTTATCTGCAATGCAAGACAGCAATAACAACAACAAAATCTCTATAGAAGGTCAGAATTAGTAGAGGTCCCACTAGAATAAACATAAAATTGTTTATATAAATATTTAAGCAATTCTGCATTCTGACAGAGACTTTACAGTAATTTCCTTAGGATGTCAGGGGTTTTTTTGCTTTTTCATACTGAACGCCATTGCCTAAATAAGCTGTAAACTTTCTGCACAAGACTAAGGTTAACCACCAAAGTCATCTGATCATCTGTCCGGTAAAGCAGTGCCTGAATGGAAGGTGTCATTTCTTCTGTCACAAGCTAAATATACTTTAAAAGAAGCAAAAGGATTCATGTGCCATAAAATGGCCACACAAAATATTTTGGGTGTTATATGCCCATAAATTAATAAATTCTATACGAATTCTATCAAAGAAAATTAAAGAACTTCCTTACAAAATATATTTGGCAATAAAAAATACCAAACAGAAAAAAATAACAGCTAATATTGTTGCTACTTGATTAATTTTGTGGACGCTTATTTATCTAATAAAATTATTAATAGGTTTGTTTGTATGTGAGAAGGCTTCTGGGAAGTATGTTGCTGCTTATAAGCTAAAAATAAGTAATTTTTTTTTCAAAAGAGGAGGAAGAATGAGTATGTGTCAGACAGTGAAAATAAATTGCAAGTGTTGATTTGAACTTTCATCTCTTCTGCAGACTCCTAGGTGTGAAACACCACAGCTTGTGCAATGCTGGTTTGCACTGCAGGTTTTGTTTTGTCCCAAGGTCAGAGATATTGAAAAGAAGGGAGAGAAAGAAAAATTAATCTGATACAGGCATTGTGATTTCTATTTGGACTGATGGGAAACTGTGATACAGAGTTAAAGATGCAACACAGAGTTACTGTGAAGTGATGAACTACCTGAAAGCTGAAGCAAACAGACAGCTCTCACATATAAAAATCACTGTTGCATCCTTATTCAGCAATGGTTTTGTACAAGTCTGTCATGTTCAGTCCCTTCCATGAACAACTAAAGCACTCTGAGATATTTATTCAGATTAAAACTTAATGGGAAGATTCAGCCATTGATGTGGCTGCTTCTCAATTTGCAGAATTAATCTCTTGTTGCAGGGCAAAAGAATAAACATTTCAAAGCTTTAAAATTACAGAAAGGTGATAATGCTCAGCCCTACATTCCTGGGTTCAGGTGTTTTCAAATTATGTGGCATTTGATCGTCTCTAATGTGTGTTGTTTGTAGCCTTCTCCACCCAATGCCTGCAGTTATAACCTACTGTGATGGAATTGAAGTTGTTTTTACTCTTGTGAATGATAACATGAAAATTGATTCAAAAATAATATTCAAATATAATATATTTGATTCAAACCTACTCAAATGATATTATAAGATTCTCACGGTATCCCAGGGAATTCAGAAGAAAAGTTTTGAAAATATACCATCCACTCACATAATTTGAAGAAATACCTTATGATCTGGTGCTGAAGATGCTAAAGTCTTCCCCAAATGCTGTGCTGAGTCCCTTTATTTTAACAGTACTTGGAGATACTCAAAATTTTGCAGGATTGCCTGCTAGTGAATGCAGCAGTCAGGTCTCGGATTTGTGTGATGAAACATGCATTCAACTTTCACAGGCCTTACATTATTATATTCCCATGTATCAAGTCTGCTTAACACAGGACGAAGAGCAAGCATACAGTTATAGATCACAGAATTACAGCATGGTAAATGTTGGAAGGGACCTCTACAAACCATCTAGTCCAACCCCCCTGCTCCAGTAGGAACAGCCAGAGCACGTGGCACAGGGTCACATTCAGGGGGGTTTTGATATAAAGAAAAATAAAGTAGATTTAGAAAAACGTATTTAATTTTAAGGTGTATATATAGTTAGAATCGTAGCAATTTTCAACAATTAAGTTATCCACTGATAAGAACCTCCCAGTGAGGAGTTCAAAGGATTTAAAATACAATCTTCCATGTAAATAGCTTATCGAATTTCATTGAAAGGAGAGACAGATCAGTATACAGCCACGACGAATGTACCCTGACACTAATGATGAACCAGATCCATTTATAGATGTCAGAAAAAAAGAACACATGTATCTTGCAAACCTAGATTAACCTCACTTATAAATCTGTAATACACATAATCAAGCCTTTTACTTGATTACACTAGGTCTTCTATCATAAAGGATTTATATCCAAATAATACCTCTTCAGAAAGCATTTTCAAGAGTTATCCAGTTCTCCTAAGATATTACATTTGCCAAAGCTGCAAAAGAGTCTCTGATTAATGTTGAGAGCTGTATTACTTAAAGACATAGCCAAATCAAGCAACAGTACTTTAGACATAGTATACATCACTCTACAAAACCAGTCATTTATGGAGTATTCAGACAACAAACTGCTTTCATTTTGATGAATTACATTTATTGCTCACTTACTAGGAGTATTCTATTCTGCAGTTTACTGGATGATTAAACTATTTGCCCAGCTCTGGAATAGGTTTTTCCAAACTTTTCAAAAAGAACAATCGATGGTAACACTGTTTGGAAGTCCTAGAGAAATAAGAACACAAAACCAAAAAACATTAAGTTTAGCTTTCATTACTTTAGCTCTTCCTTTCTAAAATATTTTAGATTGATAAATATTGCCTTTCAGTTAAATTTCAGTGTACAAATCAAAATGTAAATTATGAAAAATTAGGTATATATGAAATACACATTTTACATGGTATGTACATTATTTTTGAGAAGAAATCAGGAATTCATTGATTGAATGGAAAGCAAATATGTATTTCAAACTGTACATAACTATAAGCAATGTGAAGACTTCCTGCCCTACAAGCTAAGTTTTATAGATGAGCTGAATCATGGTATGCAAAATCATATTTTCTGCCCTGGGGACCACTTGCAATATTTCATTATCCTTGCAATATTTCATTTTTTCTATCATGGTAAAAAAATCATAGATGTTAAACTAAATCAAGGATAAAGATTAAAAATTAATATATAAGTATTGATGACACCATATTTATTTACAGTAGAAAATACATAGGCAGGCTGAGTCCTGAAAATTCTCTTTGACCTTTTCAACACATTTCATAAATAATTTGAAAATTTTGGGTTTCTTTTAAAAACAGAAATTTTTTTTCTGCTTTTTTGAGAGGTGACATGAAGCAGGCTAAACATTCTTTGAATATTTTTTATTTCACTGACCATAGTTCAACTGAATGATGTAAATAAGTAAAGCACCCACAACTTTAGGCAAGCTCTACACAAATGCAGACATTTGGTAGGCCTACCTAACTTTTACCTGCCCTGCAGATTGCCAGACTTTTGACCAGGTCATTTCTTACATCTCATAATTTAACATTTTTTCATATGATTCCTCAATTAGGTACAGAATCTTAAGATAGCAAGTTAGATTTATATATTCAAAAGTAATTAGTCTCTGTGTTATGAAAGTGAGCACTACCCCATTCTACTCTTCACAGATCTAGTTTTTAATGTTACCCTGTGCCTTGAGCCTCTCAACTTCCTACCAAAATGGAATAGCATATTTGCACGTTTTAGAAATGTACTTTAAGAATTAACAGTATTCTAATTTTGTATTTCTGTCATCATAAGCACTTTCTTGATGCAGGAAAAGTAGTCCATATACTTATTATATAAAGTATTATTATATCTTCTACATAACTGTAATTTCCTTCTAAACATAACAGCTATATTTCATTTAGTAACATTGCTGGAATAATACTGATGACAAGAATGGAGTAGATACATTGAAAGAAAGCTTTAGTTGCAGAGAAGACAAGCAGATATTACAGTTATAACTTAGGATTATTCAGTGATTCAGAGCAGAATTCACTATTCTTTATTTTGCAAATAGGAAATATATTTTTAATATTCACACTGTACGATTAGGTGCAGATTAATAGTTCAGTAAAAAGAAGTAGAGAACCTGGGGGGAGATGGGGAAAGCAGTAAAAGGTGTACACCCCCGACATCAGGATAAAATCAGGAATGGCAAGTCTGAGCATTGGAGAAGTCCTATTTACTAGAGCAGACGGCTTTTGCTATTAGGATGCCTGGCCAAACAAAAACAATTGGCTGCCAAAATTAGCTCCTTGGGACGATTTAGGAGCCTTTGAAGTAAACAGTTTTTTTGAGCCTGGAACTAAGCCCAGGTCCAGCTTCAAACTCAAATTAAAATGACAAAGAAGAAATTTTCAGTGCCACACGCCCCCTCAGTGTAAGATTACTTTGGGTTGGCAGCTGTACTGTTTATCTTGTTATTTAAAGCTATTTCACAAGATACTCACAACTGAGCATTTAAACAACTGGCTTCAATTATGACGACAGCAGTTATGTTTGACTACATTTAGGAAACATCACACAGACTGGTGAGTAAATAAATTGTTGCTGGCTGTACCGTTAGGCCAATTAAAGAAGTTTACAATGAACACTGGATAAATGTTGCACGATATGCACACAAAATACAAATATATATTTTATGAGGGAAAAACAACTCTATTTTTTGTTTATTTAAAGAAACAGATTTTAATCAGCTTTCAGAGGTGTTAGAAACTGAGGCTTAAAATGCCACTTAGTCTTTCAAGATCTGCCTCCAGGTGCTGAAGACAGTCCATCCCACTCCACCATTGCAGCAGCAATAAAGGGAAAAGAATCAGAAGCCAGGATCAGATGTTTCTCTAAAGTGGTGGTAAAATATCATTTTGGCAGCCCAATTAAAGGACTGCAAGGTCCTGTTGGCTGATTCTGATGGACTGATATACCCAGCCCTGCCAGGATCACCTGAATTCAAGATGATTGCTGCATAGCTAGAAGGTGTGTATATTGGCCTTTTGAAGCTGCGAGAACAAAAGGTGTTAGTAGAGAAAATAAGGCCTGATCAACATGACTTTCATCCTTCCAATCCCTTGTTGTTTGTAGCTGAAATGTGTCAGTTTACAAATACAAATTCTCACATTCCATTAAGATTGACTCTACACTTTTGCAGTGTCAGCATCACAGGAGTATAGGGTGAGCTTTATGGAATTTCCCGCCGTATTTTCTTAAATTGTGCCTTGCAATGCTCAGGATCAGAAGACCTGTAATTCTCAGCACCTGCAACCTATTTTTAAATCCCAGGCCAAGTTAATATATCACTTCCTTTTTAAACTTGTCAAGCTTTGACTCCTTTCACTCCAGTAAATTGTAAGTGACTGTAGTCCAACTGACAGAGTTTAACAAGACCTAGGGACCCCTTCAATGTATTTGACTATTTGACTGTCATGTGCACTCATCAGTCCTGGACAATGGAATCAAAAAAAGGTAACGTGAAGCTACCAAACACAGATTTGTCTTGATCAGCACACTACAATATTATAGAATAGACTTGTCAAAAATTCCATAATAAATGCTCACAGTTTACGTTTGGAATGTTTCCCTTTACGTTAGAAGCAGTAAATGAAGTGGTTTCAGAGATCAAGAATATCATCTCCTATTCCTCCTGCAACTGGTGATTCAGACCCAAACAATCGCAGGAGTCACTGTATAACTGCATGATACACCTTGTGCTAGGCAAATGGTAGACCACTCTGTTCAAGGCTTGGATCTCAGAAAATCTTTTTGGCAGAAAAGCAACAGGCTGTTGTTCCAACAGGGAACTATATTTGTAGGTAACTTCTCTTAAAAACAACATCAGAAGGAATAACTGAAATAACCGAAAAGTGGGCACAGCTATTCGAATCCTTGGTCAATCTTCTTCCGCTACTGCGGAGTGAAAATAGAGAACAAACCACACTTTTCCTTAGCTTGAAACTAATATGCACAGGTACAAATCAAGATTTTACATGACTTGATACAAAATTCTGCATAAAAAGCCATGGTCTGGTTATGACTCTATTGTATGAAAAATACACTGCACATTTCCTCATCCTTCTTAAGCTGGGACAGAGCTCAGACTCACACCTCCTCTGACAAGCGGGCTGCGCTCCCAAGTGTTGTTGTATAGCCAAAGTCCACAGCCCCTTACGTGTAATAGTAAGTGTTCATATTAAAGTATCCCTATGATCCTAATGCTTGGATATAGTAAAATTAGAGTTTTAAGTTGAGCTGTCATCACAAGCCTCCTGTCCTATTAATAGGCACAGAGGTCTCTAAGAAGGAATCAAGCCAGAAATGGCAAGTTGCTATACAAGTAAAATGTTGATCCAGCTAACTTTTACTCTTAGCAAAATTATCAATACTGGTTAACAATACTTCCAACTAGTGGAGTGCCTTCTGACATGATAAAACAAGTGTAACAACCCATTCTGTCAATACAACACAAATGTCATTTCAAGTGCTCAAAACCACTAAGCTACCCTAAAAAAGATTGATTTATCTGCTCCAGTGTTTCTTTGGGGCAAACTTTTCTCACAACTGAAACCAATTAGTGGGCCTGGCACTTGTAGTGCAGAATGTAGGTCAGCATCAAGTAATAAAAAAGTATTGACTTTTCTCTGTCTGTAAGCAGCATGAAAGGGGTGCCATGGCCTTGTCGTATATGAAAAGAGCTCCATTAATTTCACTTATTTCAACCAGGGCTGTCAAATACTAATGCTTCTATTGCACTTTTCACACAAAGTACATTGACACCAATCCTGGCCCCAGTGAAACAAGTTTACAATATTTCAGTCAGTGAAAGGGGCACAATAATTTTTAATTCCCAGTTGTACATTTAGCCTCCTTAAGCAGCATTGCTCATAAGACCTATTGAGAGATATAAGCTGGGACATTAATAATGGCTACACACTTCTTCCCATGGGCAACAGAACCTATTTCTTGGGTACAGCTTCAACAGCTAATTAGCCGGAAAGTTCAGGGCACGGTTGTTTGGCGTAACTCTGTTTTTGTGGCTAGTGGGCACAGACTGCCAATTCTGTTTTCCAATGTGGACTAATGTCCAAAAATGAGGAATAGGTCTTCTGTGACTTAAGGCTACAAAAACGAAAAGCTAATGTAACCAATTGGGTCAACTAGCGCCTTCAAATAAGAGACAATAACAAAAGCCTGGATCATGCCTTAGGGACTGGATCTCATTGTGTCGATGTAGACGTATTGACTTTCAGGGGCATGCGTGCCTAATTGCTCTTCCCGCATTGCAGTGGCCAAGTGACCACTGCTATGATGAAGGGGCAGAATTTCACCATTGCCCATTCAACTTGCCAACACAGGGCAGAGCCGTTATTTCCTCTTGTTAACAATTCTTAATGCTCTGTACTTTGTTTGGATAAATGCAAGAAATGAACTGGTGCTTCTACGAAGACTTTATGAGCTTCTGCACAATATGGAACAACGTATCATCCACTAAACTGACCTAAAGAATTACAGTCCAGTTCCCTCTCTCATCTGCAATTTTCTTCCTTAACTGGCTGCATTTTTTTGCCTTTTTTTTTTTTTTTTTTTGCCAGTGAAGTTTATGGTTCTTTTTGACAAGCTTGAGGGCTCTGAGTGTGATGCCTAACTCATTTTCTAATTACCTCCTGCCAATGAAAACAACTTCAACAACAATAAAAGTCTTTGATTTAAAAAGACTGGCTGATGATGGTAGAGAGCAATTTTCTACTTAGTTTAATGACTTTGTAAGTGCAAATCTTACCCTTTGAATCAACTTGTCATTAGATCTTAAAGTAAAATGATATTGTACAGCCATCATAAAAGACAATTTATAATCTTCTATGTTACTCTTACATCAGGCAACATTTTTCTGCTTGTTAGTTTTACTCTTTGGACAGAAAGTATATGATAATGTGTTGTAAAAAATACACAAAATTATGTTCACAGTAGGAAGTCTAACAACACTATTCTAATATATTATCTTTCATAGAGAAGCAGAAAATATTAATTGATGTTTAATTTATGCAACAAGCATTTCATTATTATTATACTTAAATTTTCATGGAGCTTTACAGCTATCACTTATTCTCACATATTTCATCTTTTGAAATCATAAATAAGGAAATCAAACTCAAACAGCATGTGCTAGAAATTATGAACAATTTGTAATTACAACTCATGAATTTGAAAAAACACTAATATAATTACATAGGTCTTGATACTGGTTGTAGGATGTATCTGGTATGAACAGCAAAGCACTTTGCTCCTCTGTAGCAAGCTAACATGGAAGTTATAACTCTATTGCTTGTTTTATCCACTATTCGGAGAAGGAAGCACTCGGCTACTAATCTGTGCTCACTACAGTTTGCTTTCTTAGCTCAGCAGCCAAGCCATGCTAATTGCCATTTTGGAGATAACTGGAGAAAAGTGTCTAAAATTCAACGTCTAGACCTTCTTGTCCTCATCTGTACAAGGTAGGAGAGGACGTTTTGAAAGAAGCCTGCTTCTGCCCTTACATGGTAAGTAGTAGTTTCAATAACAGAACTCTAACAGCCTTCCATAGCTGTGAAAATTAAACTGTGACATAACAGAATATAATGATTTTTTGAGTCACTGTACAAAACCAAAAATATTTCTAAAACAATAAGTTATTTCTCAATTGCTGTGTCCTCTGAGGATTAAAAATGTGTCAGCTCTGGCAGTCCTTTCTCTCAAGCAAACACAAAACATATCTTAGTTGTGATGGAAGTTTTGTACTAGGACAAAGGAAAAACGAGGAAGGATTTGGTCCAGTGATTGTTTTTCCTTCTAAGTGTGGCCCCTCTAAAATTAACCTGTAACCTGAAATTAGTCTGTCCTTTTTGTCAGGAGCAATGTAAACAGCGATGAAGATATGTGGTCCAAAATTGCATTTGTTATATTTGTTTGGTACTCCTATGTTTACTGTGGTTGCCAAAGAGGAAAAGGGTAGAATCCATAGCTGTACCCTCTAAGTTAATTTAGTCTATTTATAGATTAACTCCAATTCAGACACTGTCCAGTTCTTTTTTTCTAAACACGTACTTGTTTTGCAGTACTCTAAAAAAACAACAAAAAAAGAAAAATATATTTTCTTTATTAATAGCTATAGGCACAGTGAAATTTTTTTTATCTATAAAGCCAGTCTACTGACTAGTTAGATATATCCATAGATAGAAATCACCTTTATGTAGTCGCTTTTCAGGTACTTTGCTACAGAGTCAGATCAAGTATCAACATTAAAAGTACAGTTTGCCACACAGAAAAATACAGTGCATGCAGAACCATACTTTATTCAACGCTATTATTATGAGAAAGCAACAACATCATCCAAATTCAGATATGTGCAATATCTGTATTTGAACCAAAATTGTCAAAGATAATATTCTATTTTTTGTGCTAATACAGCCTTTTTTTAACAGGTAAATTAAATTAAGAAAGCAATATGAATTTTCTCACAAGCTATTTCATACTTGGATACCCTTGAACTTTCCTGAATCTGGGCTAAAAAACAAATGTGCCGTTGAAATAGTTCAATCCGCATTCAGAATCCCAAGAGGGGTATATTTCCTACTGTCATTAAATTATTGCAGGTTATTTTAAAAAAATATTTCTGAAAAGGGGAAGTAAATGTTTAGCTTCAGTTATCTATGATATATGTGTCATTTTGTCAAATATGAAAACACATTGATGAGTAATATATAAAGCTTTCACGAAGGTATTAAATCTGAGAGAGAAGTATGCTTAATACTACATTCATGTATGCAGAAAAGTTTAAGGAGTTTTAAAGCTTCTGATGAAAAGTAAAGGACACATTTTTTATCATAGTACTTGTATATTTAAAAGGACTCCTGTGTCCTGTCCACGAAACACATCCTACCAGCAACAGGATGTGTACTAGAAAATAATGCATTTAAGGATAATTTCACTTATGCCATTTATAAACTGACCGTTATTTTCATTGTCTAATCTGTTCAACCATAACGTTCTCTTTCCAGTATAAAATAATCTGGAGCCAAGTGTTTACTGCTGAGAACCACTTAGAATCACTTTTAACCTGTGGGACTATGTACAGAAAAGATTTTACTTGTCAAGATCAAGTTGTAGATACCTCTAACTTGCCAAAATAGTGCCACTGTGAGCTAAGGAGAAAAAAATCTGAATTGAAGTCTTCAGCTGAAAATATTTTCTTTAATCTTATTGGCCTACATTGTACCTTTTTCACCAACAGTTGAAACCATTTATGCCAATAAAAGATGTATGATGATTGCACTGTAGTTGGCATATGCAGCTAAATTAGTACAGTGGTTAGATTTCATCTGGTTTGACATTGTTCTGGATCATGCTTACCAAAACTCACTACTTTCTATGATGAAATGCCTAGATCTGTGCATGTAAGGAAAGCAGCTAGTGTTGTCTATCTCAATTTTAGCAAAGTTTTTGACACTCTCTCCCACAAAATCCTTGTATACAAGTTAATGCATTATAATCTACATAGGCATACTACTTGATGGGTGAAAAAAATGCTTGGAGTATCAATGACCTGGAGATGGAAGGCGCCCTCATCAAGTTTACGGACAACACCAAACTTAGAGGTGTCATCGGTGCGTGTAAGAACTGGGCTATCTATCATTCAGAGTGACCTAGACACGCTAGGAGAATGGCTTGACAGAAACTCTCATACTTCAGTAAGGACAAATGCACCTGGCGTAGAATAACCCCTGCAGCAATGCAGGCTGGAGACGGACAGGATGGGTAGCAGCTCTGCAGAAAAGGAACTTGGTGATACTGGTGGAAATGAAAGTTTAAAACATACTGCATAAATAGAAACACAGCCAGTAGATTGAAAGCTAGTGCTTGCTGGGCAGCATCTGGAATAGAATATCTACTTCTGGATGCTTACTACAAGATAGGTGTTGATAAGCTCAAGCAAGTACAGAACATTTTAAGACAGCATCAATTTAATTTGATAATTTTAATGATTTTTGTAATTTTGTGATGTTTAATTAGCATTAAACTATGAAACTAATGAAAAAGAAAAGTTCAGTTGGTCACACAATATGGCCATTGTATGTGGCAGGTTTTGACATAGGTATACATGAGTCAGTAAACACAGAAATATGCACTGTTACAGTGAAAGTACTGAAAATTAACTTAAATAACTACTAAGACTTAAAAAGAAAACAGACTTTTTTCTAGTTGTGAGAAAAACAATCTTTGTTTTATATAAATATGCTATTAACTTGCAATAGAGAAATTGTAGATTTTCCTTAGATTTTATCTGTCAGATTATCTTTCATCATTTTAGTGTAGTGTGTTTTTCCAGTATAAACATGGCTTAGAAGAACAGAAGAATAAGATAGTTTGATTTTTTTTATATGAAGTCCAGAATTACTGGTTTTGCATGTTAAAATATTCAAGCTATACACACTGTATTTTTCCTTACACCTCCCTCAAGACATCAGACATGCCTGAAAACCTTGATAAACTGAGGAGACCAAACACTATTAAAAATAATAATAATAAAAAAAAATAAAATTACATTCCTCTAGAGCAAAACTGAGGTAAGAGGTAAAGGCACAGGCCAATCACTAGGTCAGAAGCTGCTGCTCAAATGACATTTTTCTTGAGACTGTCTCCTCTTTTGTTTGTCTAATTAGATTTTTTCAATTTCTAATTTTCTGATCTGTCTAAATACATCAAAAAGATGCTACCCACTTAGCTTAAGAAAAGTATAATTCTGACTTCAATTTCTGAGAAGGACTTTGGAAAACTTCCAGTTGATAGGAATTTAGGACAAATTATGCAAGTATAGGTAAAAGCTGAATAACATAAGTAATGATAGAGCACACTATTCCTATGTCCATTTTGTTCCACCTCAAAATAGCCAATCCTAGTTCTGTTACTCAGAGAGAAAGAACCCAAAGTCTCTTCAAGGGTCCAGACAATTGTTTCATAGGAGAAGAAAAAGACTAGTTCAAAACCAAATATATTTGACTTCAGAGCTCCACTAAAAGCAATGTGGTTATAGAAATAAGGAAAGTATTATTGCAACTTTGTTTGAAATTGTTTGAAATGATAGAACTGAAGAAGGACTTTGCTATTTTGCAGGCAACTACTCTGCAGATCAAATGAGAGCACAAAAAACTATTCATCTCTTAGCCAGTGACCACAAGTGCTCTCACTAATCAATAGAAACTGCAACAATAGCCTTTTAGGCTAATACTTATTGCTGCTACTCTAGTCTCTCATTTATATATAACATCTTTATTTTATAAATATTTATATAGTAACATATCTTCACTATGTATGTTGTTTTTCTTCATTTATCAATGGTATATTAAGTTTATTCTCCTGTTCAGATGCACCAACTCTTTGGTACAATACAGAAATAGCATCAGCATTACAGAGTATTCACTTACCTGCCACAGATTTGTTTTGACAATGACATGAAGCTAATTCAGCCAAACTGCGGCTGATTAAGAAATGTTAGAGAAAGAAGGGTTTGATATTTATAGCCAAACATTATTTTAGCTTCAATAGTGTTCAGAAAAATGAAATGGATTAGCACAAATAGTTTTAGTGGTTTACTGAACTAAAATCATGCTGCCTTGGTTTTGATATGAAGACATGCCTATATGTGTAAATATATACATATATATATATATAAAAGCAATTGTGCTAACATATTATATGGTAGCTCATAAGCAAAGATTCATTTCATTTTTCAATTGGATAATTTCCAAATTAAATTCTATACTCTAATGTATACATCCAGGAAGAAATTTAGCTTTAGACTTCCTTTAACATCTATACCTTTCACATCAATGCAGAACCTTCAATATACAGGAGAATGCTGCTACATTTTTTAAACGAACAGGAACTAGGAGTTTTTACAATATTTTATAGGCTAATTTATTCATTGGCAGTGAAGTAGCAATCACTTATTCTGTGAAGTTCCATATACTTCTCTGAGGATTTTGCATTTGATCTGAAGTGTTGAAATTCTTTAAACAGTAACATATCTTGGTCTTCTTGCTGCCTACGGTCTGGACTAAGATCTGCAAAAACTACAAATCATGCCAAACACCAAATGATATACTGAGGACTGCAATACACTATGAAATAAGCTAAGACCAACACATTCATTTCATTTAGGTCCTTCAGTAAGATTTGAACCATCCAGCCCACAAACCATGTCTCATGAGATTGCAGTGTACATCCAGCCCACAGTAATAATGATTCATATACATTTATGTGTACATGCTTTATTGCTACCTTTAGCTGGATTAAGAGCCATATATCTTTTTTTTTCTGGTTCTTTTATTAGCTTTCTAGCATTTGATCAGCTGATAGAGGCAATAATAAAATGTTTTCTTTTATAAACTAGAGTTTGTAAGTTCTATCCTAAGAATGCAACATTTCAAAAAAATAGTCTAAGCTTTGGGGAAAAAAACAATTACAGAAACAGCATTAACAATGCCGAGCACTGGGCAGAAGCAATTCTGGATCAGTTTAAAAAAGTGATTGATGAAACTCTAATCTGAGCTGAAGGAACAGTTTCACGACAAGCTGTGACCATTCCACACACTTCATTAGCTGCCATAATTAGCCTGGTGTTTCAATTTGTTAGAACTGGTGGGGACAATTTTACTCAGAATGCAAACATCAAAAAACAGAGTCCCTTAGACTTCAGAAGGGGCTGATGAGAAGCTCTTCTAGTTTCTGTTAACTAAAAGATTAATTACAGCTGATGGGAGGCTGTACTCTGATTGTCACTCTGTCTATGTGCATTACTTCTAGCATTAGAAGAGAGACATGGCTGACACTGCACTGCTCAATCAAGCAGCTTCACATCAGTTTACAAAGTCTGTTAATATACGGCATTTGGGGTTTTTTTTTGTCTGACTTTTTTCTGGCTTTCTAGGATTGAGACTCATACCGAACAAGTTATACTCTGAAAGAGCAGGGTATTCAGTTGCTAATGTTTGAAAGTGTTTCTTACACTGCTGTGTGCACTACAGCCTTTATGTCTTAACTCGTATGCCTTAGCTGCTATTATCTCTGTACATTACCTAAAAGCTTGTAAGGTAATTTGAATGGAAGTGAAGCCTCAATTTAAAGTTCAAAGGTTATTCCAGACTAACGTCGAAAACCTCATTCCAGAATAGTAAGACATATTAATATATCTATTCAAAAATAGCTCCTTATGTGGATATGCCTTTCAACTTTTTGACATATTTTATCCTGATATCAAAGATGATAAAGTACACACGAGAAGAGAGAATATATTTTCTTCCCTCTGTTATAGTGGAATATCCTTTTAATCTGACTTTTAAAGGGCATATTGAAACCAGATCTTCATTATATTAAAGGAATAAAGAGTGAAACATATTTCAAAGCGAATATCATCTCAATATATAAAATAGAGTGAGTTTAGAGTTAATTCATGGTCTTAATTTCAAATAGTAGTAGTACACATTTGCATCAAATCAGTAAGATAACTCTGTATTATTTGCCACTTCTCATTCATTCCCACAAAAGCACGCAAAACTGCATTTCCCTATGATTTTTCCTGTTCAGGAAACATAGGTTACTCTAGAGTCCACTTTACTTCAAAGTTTTATTGCTGTAAGAATACCCTGCTCTCTAACGCAGCCATCAAACACAAAAAGCTTGCAGCCTCCCCTCAGCTCGGGCATACACCTGGCATACACTCTTAGAATCCATTCCGAATGACTCCTGGTACTACCAATGTTAGAAAGCAGACAAACTATTATACAAACTATTCAATCATAATGGGTCAGTACAGTAAAATATTTAATTAAACCATAATGTTAAGATGTGACGTTCTGCAGTTCCAAGTGTTTCTGTTGCAAGAAACAGCGTGTGCCTGTGATCATAGTTTTCAGTTTGTAAATCCTGTAGGAATGTATAGTTAGAAATGAGATAAAGGGCATTAGAAAGTGTCTACTTTCTTTGTAAATTGATAACCAGAATATTCCTGGAATATTCTTTTCCCCAAAAGTAGCATTTTGCTTCATATTGGTTATATTATTCCTGGTCTACATTATCATCTGATGTAAATTAGCTTAGCTCAGATGACATATCTTCACTACACAAACAAGAAATGTTAAGGCTCGGTGTTTACATCTTGGAGACATTTTTGAACAATTATATTAACTTTGTGATTCTTACAGGATTAAGAGCAGCTTTGTTACTTTCATTTCAACCCTGTTTAACCAGCATAATCAAGCTAAAGGTAAATATGAAATAGTAAGAAGCCTGATCTTGCAGATGTTTTATTAAAAATTGTTCCTGACTTCAAAATAAAGCTTTTGAAATTTAATTGTGAAAAAACAAGTTGAAGTGAAATATAATTTGTTTGATAAGCAAATTTGTTTGGTTGAAACAATTCAACCCTTAATTCAAGAAGTGATGTGCACCTTATTCAAAATAGCCACCAAATAGAAAAAGACTTCCTTAAATGGGAACTTTCACATTTTGCCTTCCAATGAATCAGAATAAATCAAAATAACTGATACTTCTATGTTAATATTGGTTTTAGGTGCAATTTCATCAAACACTACAGACTGCAATTCAACTGATGATTTTCTTTTCTTTTTTTTTTGCATTAAAAGATCTGCCACAAATTATTGTGAGCAGGTACTCTAAGCAGATACTGATGAGGTTGGGCAAAATATATTTAGTGTTTATGCCTACACAGGATTCTCTAAAACATTCAATTAACTCAATGTAAGTTATTTAGAAAGATAAAAGAATACATCATATTCCTCTCAAGGAACTATCAGCTAAAGTTAGCTCTTACTAACCAGTAAGTTTTTCTTTTTATGCCACTAACACATGAACACACAATTTGTATTATTATATAAGGATGGTAGGCAAAGCAAAACATTTATCATCCAGCAGACAAATGACACTAGATTGCTAGTTAGACAGTGTAATAAGTACCGTCTAATTCTCTCTTTCCAATCAATTTATTCTTCAAAGCCTCAGATCATCATCAAGGGATTGCATTCTCCTATTGAGAAGTCACACAACTGAAAAATCATGTTTTATAAAATATTCAACTAGTTTCTGAAAATCCCTTACAAATAAGATCTAGTGTATAAATTCTGATCCGAAGTATGTAAACATGCCAGTCTGTCAGGTATGCACGTGCATATGTCATAATATGATTTACTGAAATACTATTGCACCTTCCTGTAGTCTCATTTGAAGGAAATCACTATCAAACAGAATAGACTAGCTGGCTGTGTCTTTACACTGGCCGAACTGGGCCTATAATTCTCTGCCTTTGGTGACAACAATGGAAACTACACAATTTATATAACCAAAAATTATGGCCTGCTCTAATGGCTACACAATACAGTGTGAAAATGCCAATAATGTTGACTACAATCCAATTTCTACTGTTCCACCCAAAGTACAGTGTGTCAGTGGCAAACTGCATATGCTATTTTTCCTACCCAAGAAAAGCCATAACAATCAGAAATATTTGAACTTGATGTCTGATTAACGATGGCAGTACTGTGCAAGTGATATCCACTCAATAATGTTTAATTATTTAATTATTAATTATTAATCTAATGAAATAACTCAAAACAATCAGCTAGAACAACTGTTTTGGAGGAAGCTCATAATTGACTCATACATGTAGAAATTTTCCTAAAATCATATTAAGCTGGCCTGTTGAACTTGAAAGGCATATTTTATCCCAATCAATGCATAAAAGTAAAATTATCCATAACTAAGGCATGTTTCTCTGCTGTACAGTTCAGCTGTAATGATCCCCACACACTGCACTTGCACATCAATTATGATAATCATAATCACGGTCGTTAAGCTGAATGTTCATTATTATCAGGATGCTGGTGACAGCAGATTCAATCATCGGGTGCAATGGGCAGGCAGTCACAGTCCCACCCAAGTTTCTGCAGATAGCGTTGTGCCACATTAAATCTATGATGTGTTCCACATCCCACTCCATTCCAAAAGCTGTAGACGGTAAAGGTCAACTTTATGTTCTGTGCAATATGCTTAGGTTCTCTAAATTAATTCTTTGCAGTACTGGATATTTTTATGCTTTGTAGATAATAAAAATTTGGTTAGGGCCAAAATGCCTCTGCAAATAATGAAACAGTGATGCAGCCATACTGTAATTCATCTATAATAAGGCATCCGAGAAAAGAATCTATCAGCCAAAAACACCTCAAAATGTCACTAATTTTGCAAATAAGAAATCATTATACACTATCATTAAGTAAGTTTTCTTAAATGCGTATGCAAACTAGTTCCAATACTGATTAAGGGCTATAAGCTATCATTTCTGCTTCAATAAATATGAACATATGTGAGTGTTTTGACAAGTGAAAGACTACAGTTAATACATTTGATCCTGTGACTGCCCAACTACACAAGACCTATTATTCTAAATTAAAGTCATAGTTAAGAGGTAGATATTTTTTAGACTGATACTTCTCACATAAAATTGAAATTATTCAAGGTATTTAGCAGTATGATATTATTTAAATTTCTAACATAAACAAGCTTATATATTTTTACAGTAGTTGATAAGTACATAATCCATTTGATTACTATTAGAAGTATGGTATTTTCATTTCTTAACTTGTGTATTTTAATGAAGAATTGGAATCCAAAAGGTTTTCCTTTCACTTTCTACCATCTTTAAATATAAACAGAATATGAAAACAATGAGAACCATGAGATGAAAAGACAAATTAGTAACTTTTCTCATATATTTTTGGTAATTGCAGTCAAAGGAAGGCTAGGCTATGCTAATATCCTTTCATTTCCCAGGAAAAATATTTTGTCATTCATTTTGTTTCTAAAGAAATTATATAATGTACATACCAATCTTTTTGTGACTTGGATTAAAATACATATAAAGAATCTAAAGAGATTGAAATTAGGATGATCTGATGAAAACACACAGGGAAGGCTTCTAATGCATAATTTTAAAAAAATAGATAGATAGATAGATAGATAGATAGATAGATAGATAGATAGATAGATAGATAATACCAAATGCCACCTCAGTTCCTCAGAAGGATCTCTGATCCAGTCACTACTGAACTTTCAGAGAGAGCTTTTACTACAATTTGTATGATCAACAATGATCAAACAAATTTTTCTAGTACACTACTGAAGAAGCTGAATATATGTCCTGACAGGGTATTTGGCTATTTGGGTTGTAATAGAAATTGCATTAATAGAAGTGTCAGGCCATGGGAAACAAAATAAAACAAAAAAGAGTGTTTTATAGATATAAAATATTAAGTTGATTGTCTTGGGTAATATTTTAATGGAGCTCATTAGTATAGGATAATCTTGGTACACTTTTCATATACAGAACATTGTAATACATTTGTGAAATGACACAAAGGGTTCTTTCAAATATGAGTTATGAAAATATGATTTTGCATCTGTCTCTATATGACCTCTACCATTAAAATGTGGCAAAGAGGTGGAGCTTTTAGTTTCTTTGCTGGTAATGATGACCCATAAAAGCAGCAGGTATGTCAAAAATAGCTCTTTTCTCCTCTTATCTCTCTATTTAGGTAAGTGGCTCCTAATTGAAGCTTCAAATTGATTTAGAATTGGAACTGGAAACCTGGATGTCATGTTGGGTTAATGTATACAGCTATTCATCTGCAGAGATTTAGCTGGAAACCTATCTGAGATCACAAGTATGGTGAGTTTGGTGGTCTCAGCTAAGCCTATAATTTAAATGCTATACAATAACTGTAATTTTTTTTGATATGATCTGAGCCTGATCAAGAGCAACTGAGGAATGGAAAAGGAGGAGTCTTTCAGGCATATAATGAGAAACATCAAGAAATCTTTAAGATTATTTTGGATTACTTGTTTAGGCTCTCATCAGACTGCGGCCATTGATATCATCCAATCTTTTTGGATTGCATGTTGATCTTCTTGTCTTCATTAGAAACACAATTTATTTAAAGTAACTAATTCTCATCTGATTCTCATCAAGGACAAGTTGATTTAATGTAAGTATCTTGTTATTCCTCAAAGTGATTATGATAATTAATACAAAAAAAAAAAGGCAAACAAAGCAAACACATACACCATCTCATGTTAGAACATGATTTTGATTATTTTCCATCCTCTTTTACTGATTCTACACTAGTTTAACATGCTGAAGACATTCATCCCTTCTCTCAAAATTCCATGGAAAAAGAACTGAATCTGTTTTAACAGGAGTAGATATATCATACCTTTCCTTTCTCCATTCTAGTGTAAACTCAGTATAAAGTTCAGAACTGTGTACTTTTTAATGCCATCAAGAACCTAGAAAAACAGCTAAAAAGCAGTATTTCAATTGTCTTTTTTTCAATTTTGTGCTTTTTGAATTATGCTTTACAAGATGGAACCTTTTAAGCTTTTAAACATCCATACAGTAGTAGATTCTTTCTACTGCATAAAATTTATAGATCTGAGAAAAGAAAGATCTGAGAAAAAAAATCACCATTTTGTAGTATTACACAAAGAGAAGAAATGTAAGATGCAGCTGACAAATCAATCTGTTTAATGATCAAATCATAAAACAACCATTATTCATCATTAATGTTTTAATTTTTTCAAAAATATAAGAACACAATTTGTGATTTTTTTTCCTCCAGTTTTTACCATAATTTTCTGAAAGAAGTCATTGCTAAATATGTTCTATATCCCAAATTAAGAAAGGCAACACAGAAACAACAAATCTTGGTAGGCATCATGTAACCAAAGGCAGACTCAAGCCTGCTCTCAAAACCTTGTCTTTCAAGTGAGAGAGGTGTTAAATGCCCTCAGATTTAACTTACCAGAAAGATGATCAAAGAAACTTGCTTGAATCAACTCTGATTATGTGGTTTAGCACATGATATAGCATTCAATGATCTCTGGATCAGTCCCAGAATCACTTTTTTCTAATTCAGTACCAGTCTAAAAAAGCATCAAAACTCTAACTTCTGCAGTGACTTACTTTGCCTGTTATCCACTTTTTAGGCTGCACTTCTCGGAAATGTTTGATTCCATAAGTTTCTTGGCCATATTTACCCGACCTATGAATTGACGGGTCATACTTCTCGTTTTTATGATATGACGAAAATGGCAAAAATCTGAAATTTAAGAATATTTGAAAAATAGTGTTAGTCTACTCTGGATGCTATAGGATTGATGAAATCATAGGTACCCATGCTACATGACACGGACATATTTTCCCGCTATTTGCCACTGACTCTTAAATATTACTCTACTGCATGGCAGGAGGATTATTGCAATTTCTCTTCTAGCTGTTTTTAATGAATTTTGAACAAAAAGCCATAGAGTTACAGCAGGATAAAATGAATACATTTTGCATAACACTATAGCATTTCATTATCACATGATTTCTTTGGCTGCCCCACCTGCTGGCATGGTGTAGAGAGAAAGTGACCAGGATTCAACTTGCTGTGATCTGTTTTGGCTCTAAGACTGCATGCAGACTCCACAAGTCTAAGCTGGCAATGAAATCTGTACTAGTTGTCAGTGGCAGGCAGGCACCTCACAGGAGTAGAGAGCTAACTCCTGGAGAACCTCACGGCCACCTCCACAGAATCACAGAATCTTTAGGGTTGGAAGGAACCTCTAGAGATCATCTAGTCCAACCCCCTTGCTCCAGCAGGGATTCCTAGAGCACATGGCACAGGGTGGCATCCAGGCGGGTTTGGAAGATCTCCAGAGAAGGAGACTTCAGAGAAGGAGACTCCACAACCTCTCTGGGCAGCCTGTGCCAGGCCTCTGTCACCCTCACAGGAAAGAAGTTTCTCATCACCCAGAGATGAAACCTCCTATGGCTCAGCTTAAAACCATTGCCCCTTGTCCTATCACCAACCACTACGGAAAACAGTCTAGCCCCTTCCTCCCTACAGTCATACCTCAGGTGTTTATACATATTGATTAGATCCCCTCTCATCCTTCTCTAGGCTAAACAGGCCCAGCTTGTTTAACCTCTCCTCGTACTGTAGGTGCTCCAGTCCCTTGATCATCTTGGTCACTCATCCTTACAGGTAGTTCACTCCAAATGGCACCCCACACCTTGCCTTATTCTCCTGCTTTTGTGAGGAGGGAAAAACTTGAAGTGCCCCATCTCAGTCTCGTCTAGTTTTGCCAGAAATATGTGCATTTTAACATAACTAAACTCTTGTGAACGACATTTATCATTGCTGATATTCTAAAAAAGCAATGGGTGATCTTTATTCAACAAGTGTGCTATGAGGTTGAAAAATGATTAGACAGTAGAATTAGAAATATATATTTTAGAAGTTTAAAACATCACATTAACTGCCACAACAACAGGTGTTATCAGCTGAAAGATTTTTCTACCTGAAATATCTGCAGAGGTCCTGAGCCCATGTGAAAGTTAGTCAAAAATATATTTATATGAAGATGGGGATAAAGAAAGGAAAAAAAAAAGCTTACATTTAGCCTCTAAGTTGATAAGCAAATTCATAAAAAGTTTTATTTGCACTTACCAAAACATTGCCAATTGTTTAACTTTTAATTTCCCTTATTAATAAGTTATATGACTTTCTTTACTCTTCCCCAAAAACATATTTTAGAATCCTAGAATGCATTTTGCAAACTGTATCAATTTATTCCATCACGTATCACTAACAAAAGTCTTATGAACTTAGCAAAAAAACCCTGAGTTTGCAGACTTTTAAATTACACAAAACACGGAGTAGAATGTATATATTTTTGGGTAAGAGCACTCTCACGTAAGATAGATTACAGTACTTGTAACGTTAATTTGCACAGGGGATGGACATCACACACACACACACACACACAAATTATTGCGGCCCCAGTGTCCCAGAGAATGCATCGAAGGTGCTGTGAGCCGTCTGCTCTGCTTGAAGTTTTTATCACTTCTGAATTGCATTTTAATAGTACATTTTTCTTCTGTTTGGACATGAAAGAAAATTGACTTTCTCAGGGGACTAGATAACTGAGAAGACAAGGCTAGCAGTTTAGGGATTTCACCATATATGCATAGAATTTAGTTAAGCCATAGCATTCACAATTCAGTACGAATACTGTTTCAGTAAAATATATGCACAAAACAGCAAAAAAAAAAAAATCATGACAAAGGAGGAAACTAAAGCTGAAAAAAAGAAAAAAAAAAAAAAGAACAGTTTTACTGTTTACTTTTCAGGGTTTCATTTTACCATGAATTAGATCAACTTTGTGTTGATATGTTCAGAATACTCTATATTCTAACATTATATATATATATATTTATTGAACCTATATTATAACACTTTAAGATGCGACAAACTATCATATGCATGCAGTTTGGTATAAATGTAATCTTCTGTAGTCTGCTGCATATCTTTTTTCACACAATAAAGCAGAATATGTGTCATGTAGCTTTGAATGTATGTCTAGGTCTGAGGGGGGAGGTGAAGCAACTGTTACTTTCTGAGAAAGAATACTGAACACTAAACTTAAAAAATGAAATGACAGAACATTATAAAAATGTAATGATATAGAATAGTATAAAATAATCTTAAACTTTTTCTTCTGCTTATACCCACAATTCTGCTATCCAAATCAGATGAGCAGATCCTTACAGGGACAACGACCCAACTACAGAAGAGGACCATATGCTTACAAATTCAGTGTCTGTTTAAATCAAGGAAAAATCTTTCATAAGTACTTAAAAAAGAGCATCAAAACATTTTGTATTAAGTAGGTTAATCCAAGTAATGAGTCTGTATAAAAAAGTCATACCTCAACAACAATAACAGTTAAAAAAAACCAGTAAAAAATACTTTAATAATAGTATGGTATTTGTGACTTTATATTTACACCTGATGCAGCTTTTCCCCAAAATTAAAGATAATGTGCTCTGAACATGATAAAGTGTGATGGCAGAAAATTAAATCCAGAAAATGGTATGATGCTACTAAAAATTCCCCACGTGTAGATTGGAAGAGCTTTATGCACAAAGCTCACTCCAGTGGGATTCACCAGATGGTAATGACTTAGTGGGAGGTGAACTACCTCCCTCCTTACACCAATAATTTCAAAAGCTTCCATAAGAGAGATGCCAAAGAGCACATTCAAGGCAGGATGAAAGAACTGAAACTGAAATGGGAAGCCATATAGTACAAAGAGTAATGTTATATACACATTTTGAGCAAGGATGAAGACCAAAGCTGGCAGTGTCTCTGGTAACGAAGACCAGCTACACTTTTGCCAGGTCCACAGTAGGCTGAATGAAGCTAATTAGTAAAAAGTCACAGAAATCTTGACTTGGTAGGCAATCCAGGAGCTCACAATTGTGATTTGTATATACTTACCCCTTGAAAAACATCTTAGATAGCTGCTGTTCAATGTAAAACAAAGATTGTTTTCTGTCTCCATTCATTCATTCTGTTCTAGACTCTCTCCCACTCCTTCCTACCATTAATTTCATTTTCCATCCCTTCTTTCCCCTGTCTTTTGTCCCCCTCATTCTCTTTCTTCCTAGAGCTTCTCACCCATCATATTTTTCTTTCTCTTCTTGCTCTTCTATTCTATTATCTCTTGTGACAGGAGATGGAAGAGGCCTCTTAGGTTCAGAAGGCTTACCAGGTGGCCTGACAGAGATGATAGAAGGAGCACTAGATGCTAAGGCACCTGGTGCCTATGGCAATGCGAGAGAAACGAGACAGCTTCCTCACCTTACAGGAGACCATGAACAAATGAGTCCAAGCAAACTATGCTTTCCCATCTGGCAGCTATGAATCTTTTATTTTATTTCCTCTAAATAAAACATTTAATAAATTTTAAGCTTTAAAATTAGGCCAATATGTGAAGTCACTGCTCTGTCTAATCCAAGAGACTCTTTATCTTTTCACTCATGGGAAAAACCTAAGAATTACAATAGTTTTCCCTAGTAGAACTGCCAGCCACAATTCAGTTCACATCAGAGTATTATATGCAAGATAAAGACAGGATAATATACTTAAGATATCTAGTCAGATTACCTCAATGCAATATTTTTCCAATAGGAATCGTCTTTTGGATCACTATTACAGACTCTGTCTGTAAAATACAGGTGGGTGTCTATAGTAGTATACTAAATACATACTGATGCTTTTTCAATAAACAGTAAATCATCTTGTATCCTAAGGTCAGTAAATCTAAGAATTCTCTGGCCCTTTTGTTTAACCCATGTCTGCAGTAAAGTGGCAAAGAAAAACATAGTCTAGTTCTGGTAGGCAGCAAAAGAGATCTCTTCTGCAGCAAATTCTGGAACTTCTTAATTATACACAGACTTATTATCTGCATCCCCAGTGTTATAAAGTAGCAGAACTTCATTAGAAAAATTAAGATGGAAAAATGAAGGCGCTACTTTGTAAATTTCCACTGGAAATTAGCTGGAAGAAGCAGAGGAATACTGGATCAAAAGAGGGTAATCATGCTTAACTGTGCCCTAGAGCACCCGCATGTATAATACGATTTGCACAGTAACTACCTCTCCTATTACTGCTTGTTTGGAGTATTCTGTGTTAATGGGGTTAGCTAATTTAGTATTTTAACTTAAAAAGACTCTGCTGATTAATAAATGTTGCACACTGTGCTAGTAATTAAAATAAATGGAAGAGTTACAAATAGAAGTTGAATTGTTAAGAAAACATTATCTGAAAATATATGATAATCCCTGTTTATCATAATACAATAACAGTCCGGAAAATATGCAAATTGCTGAAGTTGCAAAGCATATGAAAAAGTAAGTATAATTTGAAAAAAGTTTTCAGATGTGTTACATTTGTGTGACAAATTGTGGTGGCCATTTTCACTGCAGCTAAGACAGAGGCAGAGAAAGAAGTCTTATAAATGTAGAAAAAAAATTTTTAAAAAATCTTAAATTTTACCAATCAGTGCAAAGTAACTTTTTAAATTTTATTTCCCTCAGTACTGGGAAGCTCATAACACTGATGTTCTCCAAGTAGACAGTTTATTTTGGATAACCACTAATTAATAACCATGAATTTTTTATGAGTACACTTTTACTGCACAGCATCACGTAGCATAGAAACACGTGAGCTGGTTTTAACAGAAAGTGTTATCCTTCTGAGAATAAACCTGTGAGGATGTAGGTGATGACACAGCTTGAGAGAGCCTGGCTGTGCAAAGCCCTGTGCTGTACCACACAGAAGTGATCCAGCTTGCTTGGAAGCAGCTTTTCGACCCCCAGCACTGAACACAGGCATAGCCAGAAGCTGGGTGACTTGTCTAATGTCAAACTGGACACCTACAGTAGAAAAGGAGACTGAAATCTCCATAGCCTCACGCTATTACTGATTTAGCTCTGTTCTGTGCTATCACCACAGTAACCCTCATTCTGTGTATTTTGACTTTAGAAGATAGTTAAATGGATACTGCAAAGCATCATACATAACTACCTGACACAGATTTCTATAGAGTTAATACTATAGATAAACATAAAGGTAGAAAAACCTAGACTAATTTACATTTATGTGCTTTGGAAAACAAGGCTAGAATACTGCTGCATGCAACCAAGTAAAGAAGTTTCCGTTCTGTCTGAATCTATCAGATCCAGCTGGTGTCTCAGACTAGACACCAGTTTAAGTGGTCAATCAATTTCTCATTCCTATGCACCTGGAAGAAGTCACTTCCTTTGTATGAAAAGGATGACATGAACAGTTTCAACTACCTAAGAAAAAAATAAATGATTTTTATTGCAGTAGATTATCCAGCTGATCCTTCATGACTAAACAGGGAATTCCAGTAAAAAAGTGAAGAGTCAGAACAGTGTTCTGTCTTCCATTTGTTCTGCCTTGCCTGCCTCAAGCTTTATCACAACTTTCTCTATTAGTTTCTCACTTACCAAAAGCAAGAGCTTTCTTAGAGCTTGAAACACCTAGAGGAGACATATCACTGTGGACAAGAACCCTTATAATCGGAGGTGAGGGGAAATTCTCAATGTTGTCTTCACAGTCCAAAACTGAACGTCTGCAGTACTGATAATTCTCATATCTTAAAAGATATTACACCTCACAACTCATTCCAGAAATATACAGACATCAGGAATTTAGTTTATGTCATCTTAAGCGGAAAGAAGCTTTTGCAGGAAATCCCATACTCTTCCCCTATTCTTTCCTCTCTCTTTTCTAACCTAGAAAAACAATCAGCTTTGGAAGCGCTATGAGGAGGAAATATAGTCCCAAAGTACATAGACAGAGGCAGAAATTTGTCAGTTCACAACAGAGACTGCTGAGAAAAAGCACAGTGGGATTTGAGTAACCCTTTGCTGACTCCTCCCTTGAGCCCAGCACTCCTCACAGCAGCTGCAGCATTGCCTGCGAGTGTTACTCCTGACGGTGACCTGCAACTCTGTCATCACCTTCTCAAGGATACAGATGTGACCCCTGCGTGCCTGGCTGAATCTGAAGCACAGACAGAATGATCACAGCCTGAAAATACTGGGCATTTAGTGCAGATGACTCTGAGAACTGCTGGTGTTCAGATTCTGTGCACTGAGGATACCGCTAAATGTTTCCTTATCCGTAATGTGAATGAGGACCTCTGACCGATTAATGTTGGAGCTGAAGACTGCAAGTCGAAGACCAAGGTCTTCACAGACAAAAGACCTGGTGAGCTCTTCATAAAAAACTTATCTTTTTAAAACAGTTGATACAGTGATCTCTATAGTAGGTCTCATCAAATCTCATCAGATAAAGACTGCGCAATATAGCTGTGCCTATGAATAAATACCATGAACTATCCTAGAACAGACAACCAAAATTCATTCAGAGCAAAAACACTTTAATTGTGAGGTAAAAGGTTAATTTGTGAGGCAAAACATTAATTTTTCAGAGTTTTGTATATTTCATTAGTAGAAGCTAAAAATAAAAATGTTTAAAGAAAATTTCCTCAGATTTAAGCTTAGATCTGAAAATTAAGATGCTTTTCTCTCTCCAATAATAAAAGAGAATACAGAGAATAGAAAACTGAAGTATATTTTTACTTAAAATTTATCCCAGATTTGTTTTTGTATAAGAGGAGCAAAAATTACATCTCATTACATTGCATTTTTGTCAGCAAATATAAAATATCACCAAATATTAGAAATAAAAGATTTTTTTCTTTTGGATTTTTTTTTTGAGTGGAATCTGATTTTAAAGTCAGTGTTAATACTAAATAAAGGCAAAAAGTGAGAAAAAAAATCTAACATCAAAACAAACAACACTAGCATATGCAAATGCAGCTAGTTCTAGAACCAAGTTCCAGGCCTTAAGCTGGCACAGGCAACAGGAAGCTAATAAAAAAAAAAATGCCTGAAATACAGCAATGATAGCAAAGCATAGTGAGTGTGCCAATGAAACAGTGGATCACAGGCTGCTTATGAGGCAAAATGATTCCTTTCTCTCCCTAAATTCTGGTATTAGAATGTCAAAGGATTGGCAAGAACAGCAAATTCAGGTTAAATTTGACAAAAAAAAGAAAAAATTATTAGTTAACTACAAAGTGAGAGTAGATGACTTAATAGACTTTATTATGACGGGACCAAAAGAAATGCCATCCATGTTAAGAGGGAAAATAAAATCAAAAAAATTAAAAAAGAAAAAGTAAAAAAAAGGAAGTGCCTGAGTACCTGCTGTTGGGAACAATTATGTCTATGTGGGTTTGTACGGAGAAGAACTTGCCCCCCTGAAGCTGTTACAGACACTGTGGCTCAAAAAAACCAAACCAAACTGGCTTGTAGATGACTACCGTGTTCCCATATGTACAGCATATGCTCCTTTCCCTTTCAAGGGAGCTGGTTGTCTACTGGGTGATACTGCAAGTCTCATTGGCATGCAACACCAATTTTTCTCTTATAATCTTTAAGCTCTCTGAATATGAAGACTGAATCAGCAGCTTGATAAGGTGCATGTGGAAAAAAGGTTCTCTGCTTTTTGCATTTGTTTGCTCATTTCCCATTAAGGCCATCTGTTGCATCACCTATTATTATTATCAAAAGTTCTTCTACAGTCTCATAGAAATGGATGGCACATGTCATACAATTACAAGACAGGGTCTCTGCCCTGAGCAGTTTATAATCTAAAGACACAGAATTTGGAGGTATGTACACCGAATGTTTGCTAGTAAGCTGTCAGGTTTGACATTTCATTTTGTCAAGCATGAAAGGTTTCTGAAAGCAACAGAATAAAAAAAAAAAAACCTCATAACAATGTAAGACAAAACAAAGAACTTACTCATTGTCATGTACACGGTTTCTCCACTCCTCTCTCTTGATTTCCTCTCTGGCCTTCTCCAGTGAATTGATTGATGCTGCCACTCGCAAGGTTGGTTCCAAAGGCTTGTAGCGCTGTCGCAGAACTTCAGCAGTATCACGGAAAGGCCCCTGAAAAGTAGAGGATAATGTACATATTTTATTGTGGAGTGCAAACTCTTCTCTTTCCTTCTTTTATTCATGACACATCATTGATGAGGACACAGATTTTCTAGGAAGTGTGGTAAGATTTTTTCTTCCAAAATAATGAAAGCAGTTCATTCTGATAGAGAGTTACAGATAACACAAATGCTGATTACATGTTCTGAAGTCCTACTCAGCGAAGAAGAAATGTACACTCTGGATTTATTTAAATCAGATAGACGTATTTAACGAGTAAGAAATATCTACCATTCCAAAACAAAGTGATGTTAGAACTGACCAGGATATGATATTTTTTCCATGGAAAAAATACATTAATGATATAAAATCTGATACAGAAGTCTCACCTGTATCTAAACAACAAAATAGCTCAAGTAATTTCTTTTACATATGATAAAGTATGCTTTAACTTAAAAAAAAAAAATCCTCTTTTTAATTTTAACTGAAAACATTTCTGGAAGAGAATTCAATACATGACTTAAGACTTCTTTTAGTACAACTTAGCCAATGACTACAACACTGTACATTTAGAGCCCATGTTTTAAAAGTCTAATTCCACATTAATTTCATCATTCTTAAAAAGTGTCTTGAAAGCTTATACTTCTTTGTCAATAATATATATATATTTTCCACAGTCATTTGTTCAGTGAGCGATCATATCTGTATCTACTATTTAATTACACGGATAAAGAGCAGCACAAGTGCCTTTTCTGAACTGTCAAGAAACATCTTATATCTTGCTTTTAATACTAACCAATATGAACTCACCTGGAGTGTAATTAGTACCATATAAAGCTCTGGACAATTTAGCAACAACTCTTGATTTAGCAGTGCTGTTAATAATTTTTATTTTATTTTTACCACTGTTGATCCTGCTGAAACCTTTCAAAAATATGAGCAGACAAAGAATCCTAATGATGGCCTTTAGTCTTAAAAGATATCCTTCTTTAAATAGGTTATCACTAACAAGTCACAGCTGGAGTTACCGCAAGCACTGAGTGAAGACTGTGGGGCTAATAAAAAGAAATGATTCACGCCTCATTTATGTTCACTTATGTTTTACATTAATAGAAACCAATAATAGGAACCAGTTACCATAAAAGTCATGGACCGTAAATAACACAAATGGCAAATAAGTATCATCTAGTACTTTTCACAGCTGGACAGGAGGATTGCTATATTTGAAAGCAGTTAATGGATTTTTATTGGAACTTTACTTTTTAAAGGCACAGCACTATGATTTGAAGATCTGTTTAAAGATTCTAACAAGCAAGTAAGCACAGTCTTTACACTTCTTGCAGGTGTTTCCTTGCATTTGCTTTTTTCAAAAATCTCCAGAAAAAGTATGTTAATTTAATATGATCATAATACACCTTTAAAAGCAGAATGAAAAGTGTCATAGCTTATAAGAGAAAAAACAGTGTAGGAATAGGTTACTAAAATTAGTAAACTACAGTAGTATTTAATCTACTGATCAAGTTATGCGAAAGAAGTTGAAATTTGATTATATTATCTGCATTGCGAGATATTTGCATGAGGTGGATATGCAAAGGAAAAGAAGAAGAAATGTTCTTTTATGCAATAATATCCATGTAAATATATGTTTGATTTTAGAAAATCAACTTTTAGGATCTTACATATCTTCTTCATTATAAAATATTTACTCACATTCCAGCCATCAAAGGGCCACGTAAGTTGTCCAAGTAGTTTTCTTTCCATTTTTAATTCCTAGAATCTTCTGTGCCTTTGTCAATTTATTATTCAAATGAAATTAATAGAATGCAGCAATACGAATGGGCAGAGGCGGAACAGCATACCTATGCAAAGGTCTCCCAAGTAGGGTTGTGTCATCGTTAATGAAAGCAGGGTATATTGTAAAAAAATAGGATAATTCTAAATCTTCCCTTTAGATTTTCCCCTTTCTCTGAAACGTGTTTGAAGAAGTCTTCCCCTGCAACAGGCGCCTCAGGAACATATCTAAGCTGAGACAACCTGCAAAAAATCCATTTGCCTATTTCCATTTTGCAGGATTAACTTCAATGGTTGTGTAACATGTGGCAGAATGGTGCTTACAAACATTTTCAAAGTGGCAGTGTCTACAAGCATTTCAGGCATCCTGCCTCAAGAAATAAATCTCCTTTGGGGAGATCAAGCTAGGTAAAGAAGGAAGTCAACCAACATTTTTCTTTCTGAAAGCAACTCCCTCATGTTCTATTTTAAAATTTGTAGTGAATAGCATAAATCTTCTTGCCAGGAGTCAGCTTGCCAAATAAAGTGTTGCTAGATCAACAGATATTCTTACTGCTGTATCATAAAATTAGAAACACATGTTGAAAATTCTAATCTACATGAACAATCATGTTACTTCAATGTCCCCATTCTGTGATAGCCAGCAATGCGCAAAAAAAAATCCCCCAAAACAGAAAAATGCTTTCAGTTGTTAATGCCTTTGAAAGAAGAGATTACTAATTTTAGCACATATGTGCTTCCATCAGACTGCAATTCTACTTAATTCAGTAATAAAAATGATAGATTTAACTGATATATCAGAAACATTAAAGGTTTTCTTTTAAATATGCTATTTTACATGCATAAAACTCACCTATAAAATGCTAAATATGAATTTCTCTACATGAGAAAACGGAGAGCTAGCTCCTATTTTCTTAAACGTATATAATACACATTCTCTTAAATTCTCTTCAAGTAAATATCCCTATATATAATGGAAATTGAAGATATCTGAACAAGCAGCAAAGTAAAAAGTGACTTGCATGTGGACTGATATATATGAGAAAAAGAAGCTTGGTGCCAAAAAGTGCTACCACAGAGAACTAGGACACAAGTATAGCTAGTAATTAAATTCCTCACTGTCACACCAGACAACTTTCAGTCTGATACATTCTGATGGTTTTTCATTTCCAGCTGTTTCATCAGCTCAAGCCAGTGTCCTTTTCTTAGACATACAACCCTAAATTGTCAAAGTGTTGTGCAGGGATTTAGCCGTGTGACTCCCATTAACATCAATAAGAGTCGCGCAGCTAAATCCACACGCTGTGCTTTGAAAATTTACCCCACAGTGTATATCCCAGGGTGCTGAAAGGATTAAAGTATTATATAGCAAATTCCCTCTTTGAGGTGGGGAAAATAAACAGAAATCTTCTGGTTTGCTCTAAAGGTTTGCTCTATCTGTCTATGACTGCTCTGTGTGTGTCTAAACCTAGAAAGTTCCACAAAATGTTCCAAAGCAGAAGTTGGTAAGATACTTTATATACAGTAAAGTGCTTTTGCAACAGCACAATGGAAAAAAAATCTTCTCTTTATTTAAAAGTATGATTTATGTACCATGCACACTAAGCAAAATATTAATCTTTGCCCCAAGAAATCTATGTAGCATTCAGTCTCATCCCACTGAAGGAGGGTCATAGGTAAGACTATAATGTTGGGGTTTTTTTGGTTTTGAATTTCTATTCAACTCCAAACTCTCCAATCACCTATACTGTCTCTCTGCTGGCTCACATTTTGTTTTGGATGTAATGTGATTCAATGAGCTCATTAGATGAGGAAGCTCAGCTGTCAAGGTGGAGTAGAGCAGCAGTGGCCAATGAAGAACAGAAAAGTGTCTTGAAACCAATCCTTACGGTTATAAGCAGCATGGATCCAGGCTGGCTCACCTCTGCTTCTCCAGAGGTTTCCAGGTTTGCTTGCAGACCTGCTTCTGCTCCTCGTGCTCTAACCCAGTCGCCCCTGCCTTCGCTTCCCCCAACAAGTACATCCTCAGCCTGCTACAGCAAGGGATGATGTAGAGGTGAGAGGAACCTGTCCCACAAGGGTTAGCCAGGGAGCCCGAGTGTGCCTGCTGAAGAGCAATGTGGATGCAGTCAATAAGCCACTGCCACAGGCAGATTGTTGCAGGTAACACGGCTGCATGTGGTTTGAACCCAACAGTTGTGTAGACTTAAGACTGTATATAGCACCTCTACCAAGACCTGTCTTAACCCAGTGGGAATAGCCATATCAGTTCAGAAGAGAGAAACACCTGTAAACATATACCATACATTTTTAAATAGCTCATCATAGTTTTTTGATTTCTGATGAAATCAGAAAAATAGCTTCAGTGGAAGTTACTTGGAAGGACACATTACAAGCATTTTATTTCCAACTGAAATACTGAAGAGAATTATGAGAAAAAAATAAAAGTGTGAGAGATTCTGAAGACACCGTGGTCATTCAAAGTTAAACAGGCTCTAAGGGTGTGGGAAAGTGTGAGGTAAGTAGAAGCTCACTAGATATGGCAATCTGAAAAACAATCTGCAGAAGGCAGGGAAAAACAGAATATTTTTAAACTCACAGCAAACATATCAGGTATTTACTGGCAAAAACTATACTCTTGAAAAACTATATTCCTGAAAAACTATATTCCTATTCTTATCGTTATCAGTAATGTACAGGTCTCAAAGGTCTATCTGCTACATTTATTTTCACATATTACCAGCAAGTTTACAGTTACCTGAGGTTTCCGGGTGCCAATAGGTGGCAGAGGTTCTGCTGCAGGGAAAGTCAGAGCCGCTGCACTGTGTGACATGTCACAGAGATCCCACCTGAGGGGACTCTTTGCTGGCTGCTTCCTATGGCTCAGGGGCTTTGACTTCCGTAACAGGAGTTCCATTGGATCCGGGGATTTTCTGAATGGGGAGTTGTACACACCTGCAATCTGAAGATAGGTTTATGTTCAAATTCAACAAACAAACACACAATAAACACTTTCACAAAGTTTCTGATGTCTACTGACATGGGATAGATCTTCAGATTAAATTCTGCTACAGTTTTCAAAAGGTTTGGATATGAACATCTGAAGAATAATACACATTTCAGCCCTTGGAATGAGAATAACTTTTATTTTATGGAAGCAAGAGTTACACAGCTGAGCTCTATGTATCTCAAATCCATCTTCACTTTCAGTCATATTCAATATTCCACCTTCCACTGCAGTGGTCAAATAAACATACCAGTTTTCCTTAAAAATTACTAAATGTATACAAATTTGGCCTTGGTATTAAGTTAGAAGTACTATATTTGTTTTGTTTAAAAGTACTATATTTGTTTTTGTTGGTTTTTTAAAGTTTAAAGGATTATATGCTCAATAGGAATAAAAAAATTATCTGTTATGTCCAAATTTAAAAAATTGTTTATACAAGGAAACAGATAACTTATGTCCCTTTAAACTATGCCTTGAGATAATGGCCACAGTATAACTACAGTATTTTTAGTACTAAAAGCGATTGATTAGAGGAAAACACCAGATGATTTACTGAATACTAAAAATCAGAAACTGCTCATTTTCATTCAATTATTCAAATATATTTAGATATACTAGTATAAAACTCACAAAAAAGCCTTCACGGTGAAGGTTTCATTTCATACTTTTAAGGATACAGAAACAGTATGCTTCACTATTGTAATATGTGTAATTATATGTATAAATATAATGTAACATTTACTAATATAAAGCACAGATTTCAAATCCTGAACTAGTAAACTCTGCCATTAACAATCTGTGAATATCCAGCAAGTCAAAATTTTGCAATAGATAATTCCCAAAACATTCTGAACAACAATATATGCAGGATTTTTATCATTTGTGTAAAAATGATCCACAGATAGACATGTGTGAGTTTACTGGATAAATTATGAATGGCTAGATATTCATTCTGGTCTAATAACTACTGATTTATGTGCTAAACATCAGAATTGCTGTATCGTATTGTACAAAGTCACCACATCTTCAATAAATCAATTGGCATCTTCTTAAAATCTACGTGGCAAAAAATAATTTAAAGATCTTGAATCGCTTTAAGGCTATTTTCTAGTACAATACACTTGAAGTACTCTCAAGGCTTTAAGACTATATTTGTTCAGTTAAAACACATTGCATTTTGCTTTTTTTATGTTTTTAATTGCTAAGAACTATTGAATAACAAAGTAGAAAAAGACATTAATTTCAAGGTGTGGGAAAGGTTAGGAAAAGAGTAAATGTTTATAATCCTGCATTTTTCTTCTGGTGCACTACCAAGGACCCCTGAGAAAACTAAGTAGAGCATCAGCTTCCTCATAAAGTATTAACCTCTTGGGGCTGAGAGGATTGAATGCTCCCCAATTAGCTCTAATGCATTTTTCATTAGCGTATCCTACAGGGAAATTTCAACTTCTGGTGTCAAAAAAGTTAAATAAGGCCCATAAAAAAGTTATTGTTTAATGGACAAAGATATTCAGAGATGGTAGCTTATTCAAAATGTTGTTGGTAAATTTTGTGGACTAAATTCTCCAACTCTGTAATGATCTTAACCTAATGACAATTTATTTAGACTCTGTGTTACATGTTCCTCTCTTAGCACAAATCCTATAAACTATAAACACTCCACTATTGGTGTAAATATTTGTTTGGAAAGAGGACATGAATATAGATATGTGGCAGGAATATTTGTATACCAAACAACCATTAACTGCTTCTTCAGCTCTATAGGATGCCAAAATAAAGTGGCAGAGATGCAAGTTTTGAATAGCAGGCAAGCAGGATCAGTGGAGTGTGTGCAAAATTGCAAGGCCATCTGTGCGGTCTGTAGAATTCATCTGCATCTTAAAATCTGATTCCACAAATCGGGCTCTTATTCACAAAAACAAGTCACAAAGTCACAAATTCTTCTTATGCTGTTAATAATTATAATTATTAATTAATTATTTTTGTTAATAATTATTTTTGGGTTTTTTTTTTTTTCATTCATTGCCCTGTTACAAATTTCTTAATGGTAGTGGCCAGTGATGGGACAAGGGGCAATGGGTACAAACTGAAACACAGGCAGTTCCATCTCCATGTGAGAAAGAGCTTCTTTCCTGTGAAGGTGACAGAGCCCTGGCACAGGCTGCTCAGAGAGGCTGTGGAGTCTCCTTCTCTGGAGATCTTCCAAACCCACCTGGATGCCACTCTGTGCCATGTGCTCTGGGTGTCCCTGCTGGAGCAGCCAGGTTGGACTAGATGGTCTCTAGAGGCCCCTTCCAACCCTAAAGATTCTGTGATTCTGTGTTTCCGTAACGCTCCTCTACAGTTTTGCTTGCAGACATTCAGTGATCTATATGTGCTACATCAACTCAAGTTCCACAGGTTGTCTCTGGTTTTATTGTACTCTCCCACAATTATTGAAGCATTTCCATTAAATGTTTGCTATGTAGTTAATAAGAAACTTTTACACAAAATGCCCTAGACAAGCTCTTCCTTATCCATTGGGTTCCATGCTGCAGCTGTACAAAGCAACTCTGTGCCACAGGCTTTATGTCTCTTTACCCATTCATCTTACCAGTGCACCCAGATCTGCCTCCATACCAGTCATTTTTGCCTTCACTCAACACAGTTGCTGATAGTAAATTAGAAAAGGGTCTGTCTGTGACTTGTTTACACTAAACTTCTCGTTGTATTTTGCTTTATCTTTCCACCAGTTCCTACAGCCTGGGCCATCTATGCTCATTTGTTGTATTCTATTTAATGGTGAGATGATGCATTTCAGCCATGTCATGACTGTAGAGGTTCCCAAGCTCTACAAGATACTGCTTTCTGACCATATGTCTATGAAACTCATCAAATTTTATAGAAAATTATAGTATCATTGAAAATAGAGTTTTTCAGGAGAAAAACATTTCTACATTCACCACAGAGAATCAGGGTGGCCTGGAATAAACCATGAAGGCACGATAATGGCTCTCCAAAGCTGGCAGGTGTATATGTGTTCATCAGCAGCAAATTTCGATTAGGGGTTCATCTGCCCAAAATGTTCACCATTTTCTAAGCTTTAGTGAAAAAAAAATGCTAAGGACCAAATTGTTTAGAAACTTTAATTTAGATTATTTACTTTAGATTATTTAAACTTTATTTAAATTATTAAACTTTAGATTATTTACTTAAGCTTTATTTAAACTTTATTTAAACTTTAGATTATTTAAATCTACATGACTATAATTTGTTCTTTTTATTTTCTAAAGTGAAAAAAAAAAAAGAAAAATTTTAAATGCATTTCCTCTCAGAAACTGTATATAATTTTAAAATGATCTGTTACCTGGGATTCAACACATAGTGTAGCTTCTGCTACTTCATATTTAGAGAAGTATAAATGACCCCATGAGTATAATGACTTTCTGAAACTGCATTTTTATTCTATACTGAGGGAAAAAAAAGTCTTTTCTCCTTGGTATTTCTTTCTTTAAAAACTTTTTGGCAGCAGAGAGAATAGGGGTCAAACAGTGTGAAATGCTGCTGAGTATCTTTACATGCACAAGTAGGGTTGTTTACCACTTTCCAGAACACTAAAGTTAGCCATAATGAATTCAGGAACACCATGATTCAGTGTATTTCAAGTTATTATTGCTGAAAAGACAACTTAACAAAGAAACATTTTTATTGTTCTGTTTTACATACTGTCATATTAAATACATAAAATAATGTGCCCAACTATGAAAAGAGACTTGGAGTACCAGTGAGGCCAGCGGGACACTATGCAGAAAGCTACTTCTTCTGCAGCTGAATCTCTTTGTTAGATTTGGGTCAAAATTAATTATCAAGTGCATTTTTAAGTAATAATTTTTCAAGCAATCCTTGTTAATTGCTTTACATTTTAATTATATATGTTTAAGTATTCAAACAGACAGATAGCAGAGCAATCAGCAGAGTTCACATCTAGATTGATAAAATTAATAGTAATTTTCTCTAAATTCCCCAAGGTTTGTAGCAAGAATTTAGGCTCATATTTAAAAATGTGAAAGTTTGGTAAGAGAGAAGAGTAGATGAGTTTGATTCTATATTGAAATTTAGACTCATCCCTGACAAAATTGCTTGCATTCATTTTAAAATATCTCTGCAAAAGTATTTCTGCAAATTCTTTCATATGCACTGAATACTCTGTGCTGATGTATGCCCTACTCACTGTATCCTCTACAGGGAGATTGTACAGCTCTAAGAATCTGGATAATCATCAAAGTCTTTGGTACTTAAGAAATGTGTATATTTTCTTGAGACCAGTACAATATGTTAAAAGAATTATTCCCCACACATCCACTTTAATATAACAGGCGCTCAACTACAAAACTATTACAGTTACTACTGTCGTTTTCAGCAGTAGAAAAATAACTACCTTGACAAATTACCTGCAAGGACTCCAATATTTTACCCACATTTAGAGACAGAGCCCATAGAATGAGAAAATACTACCCCCCAAAATATTACAATAGGTTACAGAAAATACTTCTTGTCTGTAGGGAGAACGATACATTTTTCTCTACCCATGTTCTTCACTAAGAAGGGCCTCTGTCAAAGTCAGCTTTCTGGGACTTCATTTCCAGGAACAATTTTCAAAAGTGACAAACACTATGGGGAAATCTCCGCTAACTGTTAAAAATCCTACAACTGAGTTACTTGCAGTACTGTCATGCTAACTTCCAACTCAATAAGACCAATGAAATCTCAGGAGGTGACTGTGCTAATAGCTTCTTACTGACCTCCTTATATCAGGCCCTTCTGCTGAATAGTGGCCCAGTGGTGAATACGGCAAATGAGCTGTGAAAGCACAGATTTTTTTTAGGTTTTTTTTTTAAGACTATGGTTCTCACTCGTCAGGGAAAATAAAAAAGGAGAGAAATGAGTTATACAATAGATATATTTTTTCCCCTAGAATTCTCTGCCTCAGACCTTCCATCATGGAAACCCAAGCATGACCTGGAATATTAATTGTGTCAGGTCAAGCATACTAGCAAATGTACCATTTGTTACCCAGCCATCCTTAGCATTACATTAATATTTTGAATCATTTTGCATTTCTAACATTCTATCTCTCAGTTTCTTCCTAATCATTTTTGTAACTTTATAATTAATTTTTGCACCTAAAAAAAACCAAAAAAAAGAGAGCAAATATGAATTTACTGAATATTATAAAAAAAAATTTTTGATCTTTGTTTTCAGTATCACTTTCATCTCTAATTTAGTCTATGCTGTAGAATATCCATTTTTCCTTTTCTTGTTTGTCATTTCTATGAGAAGAGTTAATTGATTCAGAACACAACAAAATAGTGTTTTACGAGTTTTATATTAAAACTATGAAGAAAGCAGGAGAAAAGGAAATGGAAGGAAGGGAGAAAAGAAAGAAAGAAAGAAAGAAAGAAAGAAAGAAAGAAAGAAAGAAAGAAAGAAAGAAAGAAAGAAAGAAAGAAAGAAAGAAAGAAAGAAA